>JAKCPI010027840.1:0-18803 GCA_023213315.1 Euborellia annulipes | reverse complement strand
ATTTTTTCGCATAAATTCAAGAATTTTTTTTTATATGAAATAATGGACCAATTTAATCAAAATTTTTTTCTTAATTCATCAATATCTCTAGTTTAAAGACAAATTTTTTTCTTTTAGCCCTAATAAACAACTTTTCTATATGTTTGCCTATTTGGAAGTACAAGCCTTTAAAGCAGTCGCGCCCCCCCCTTGGATAGACTTTTGCTTCATTAATATCCATTATTTCTATTTAAAATAATTAAAAGCAAATATTTGAAGAACTATATTTTTTAATACCTATTATATTAATATGACATTAGATATTGAGAAAATAACGAGGAATATTCAAGCGGGCAAGTGTTTTCCATCATAATTTCCACTCCGAAAAGCCCAAATTCATTGTATTATTTCAAGAGGAAATAATGGATCAATCCGATTAAAATTTTACCTTTCGATTCATCAATAATCCCAGTTTAAAATATAAATTTTTCATTTTAGTCAAATTATTTTTTATATTGTTTTAACACCAATAATAAAAATGTAAAAATGCATCTGAAAAATATAAATATTAGTCCATATCTTTTTTCCTTAGAGGTGTTAAAGATTTGAATGCACCTGGTGATAGCTAAAGAGCCAAGGAAAATGTCCTAATAAACAACTTTTCTATATGTTTGCCTATTTGGAAATTACAAGCCTTTAAAGCAGTCGCGCGCGGATTTTGAATAGACTATTGATTCATTAATATCTAGAATTATTTCTATTTAAAATAATTAAAAGCAAATATTTGAAGAACTATATTTTTTAATATCAATTATATTAAATAAACAACAGATATAGGAAAAATAATACAAAATATTCAGGTGCTTTTTTACCTGTCTGCGTTTGGAAAATCCCAAATTCATTGCAGTATTTATAACTTTTTCTCTAAAGTTAAATAATTGTTTATTATTATACCCTTTTGTATTCAATTCTAAGGAAACCGAAAAAGGATATATGACCGGAAAGTCAAAAGGTCCTTCAAGAGACTTGCGACAAAAAATATATTAAAATAAAATTCAGTTTCGTTCATACTTTACTGTGCTATACATCGTATCATCCCTAACTATTTCCAAATAAGTTTCGAAAAAATTTCATATATTAGTATAATCGAAATCTTTTAGTTTCTCAAACAAATACGTATATACCAAACATGAGATGCTCAGGCATTCAAGTGAATTCAACACACAAGTGTGGTATATTTATATAATATTTGTTCTATGAGAAAAGACGTCCTATATATTTACATTTACATTTTCTTTGCAAAAGACCCCCTTCAAAGACTTTTTGGCCAAATACACAAATAACAAAATTCCCGACGAAAGCACGTTGAGAAAAAATTATCTACCCATTTGCTATAATAAGACTATAGAGAAAATTAAAAATGAGGTTAGTTGATAATTATTTATATTTAATTGTAGATGAAACTACTGACCCTAGGGGTATCTACGTAGCTAATTTATTGGTTGGCGTTTTAAGCCCAAATGGTCCAAAAAATCCATTTTTGGTCTGTTCAAAACATCTTGAAAAAACTAATTATGAGACTATATGTCGATTTATTAATGATGGGCTAAAATTTATTTCAACAGGGTCGATTGAAAATAAAGTATTGCTATTTATTTCTGATGCAGCCCCCTATATGGTAAAGGCCGGACAATCATTAAAAATTTTTTACTTTAAAATGATACATGTGACATGCATCGCTCATGCCTGCAATCGCCTAGCGGAAAAAATAAGAGAAATTTTTCCTCATATAAATAAATTAATAAACAACGGCAAAAAAATGTTTTTAAAGGCCCCTTCAAGGGTTGATGTTTACAAAGAATTAATGCTTGGAAAACCGTTGCCTCCCCAACCAGTAATAACTCGCTGGGGTACGTGGCTTGCAGCAGCAGTTTTCTATGCAGAAAATTTTCTTGAATTCAAGAGTGTGGTTCTTAAAATTGCAGAAGTGGACGATGCTCTCTGTGTCCAAAAAGTACATGAATTGCTTAAAATCACCAATACTGGCAAAGATCTGGCATTCATTTATGCCAATTGTAAATTTCTTTTAAAAAATTATTGAAGATTTAGAAAGGCGTGGGATAGCATTGAGCGAAAATATTAATATAATTGATAATTTGAAAACCCATGTAAATCAAATACCCGAGGGAAAAAGGAAATTTGTTGAAAAATAAATTAAAACATATCCTAGAAAAAAATCCTGGACTAGCGGATTTATGTAAAATCAATAAAATACTTCAAGGAGATGAAGTTGATGTGATGGAGGAAATCGAACCTATTGCACTAAGTTCATTTAAATATGCCCCTATCACATCTGTTGATGTGGAACGATCATTTTCAAAATATAAAACTTTATTAAGCGATAAACGCTATAATTTTAAAGAAGTTAATTTTGAAATGCTTTTAGTTGTAAATTACAATGCAAATTAAAAGCAATGATCTTGATCTCCTCATGAAAGCCGAAAGCAATTAAAGAAAAATTATTCTCTTTTTTCGCTTTATTTAATACAATTGTCGACGTTTCGGCCAATTTTTCCGGCCTTCATCAGGACAATTGTTGTTGACTCGAGATTAGAGGGCTCTTGGCAACTCCTGACATAACTGTTGGTGCGAACAGCATTAGGGCAAATGTTATGTTTGCCAAGAGCCCCTCTAAGCTCGAGTCAATAACATTTGTCTTGATGAAGCCCGGAAAAATCGACCGAAACGTCGACAATTGTATTAAATAAAGCGAAAAAAGAGAAATAATTTTTCTTTAATTGCTTCCGGCTCCCTTACTCTCCTCATTGTTAATTTTAATTATACGTTCAGTTACAAATTAAAAGTTAGTTTCTCAGAAATATTACGTTTTTTTTTTTTTATAAAGTGTTTATTTTGTTAAATAATATTTAGTATATATTTTATAGAAAACTATTTTGTTAAATAAATTAACACATTTGACTGTACTGATATTACTGTTTTTTTTTTTTGTTTTGTTTTGTTTTTTTAATTAAATTTAGTTTTTATTGCGAGACCAATTTTTTTTTTTTTTTTTAATCATTTCCTTCCAAAAATAAAACACCATTAGTTTTACATCAGTAGAAATCATGATTTACCTTTAATTGGAAGCCATTTACTCAATATTTTTGCCATAAATATATTGCATATTTGGCTGCATATTTTAATACTTTTACTGCATATTATATGGCATATTTAGCGGTTTTTGCTGCATAAAAATCCGGTCTCTAGTTATAATAATATATCAGAGACAGATTCATATCAGAAAAATGGCCCACTAAATATTAGGTTATTTTGAAAAATTAAATTAAAATAAACCTATCAATTTTAACTGAGGGTTTGGCCTGCCAGCTAGATCCGCCCGTGTGTGTGCAAACGTCAGGCCGCGATTCTGGGGCTTTGCCTGCAGTCCGATAGTCCCGCCACTAACGTACAGGCCGCGCCCGCGATTTTCCAAGAAAAAACCGTCACCTGTCGAAAATACCCGTTCGTGTATGGCCGGCTATTAGCTTCTCGTTTCTAGGGTAGTGGTCAAATTACCTAAGGTGCTAGAGGAAACTAAATATATTTCGACACAAAAAATCTGGTGTGACAAGCACAGTACATAACTTCATCTTACTGAAGGGTAAGAGAAAGTTGTGTGCTGTTTTTTTTTTTTTTTTTTTTTCTTTTTCTTTTTCAAAAATCCTTATTTTTCTGTGAAGCGAATGGAGGAATTACTTGACGAATTGAATTTTTTCTTCTCCTTGATTAAGATGATTTTGAGGGGTTCCCAATGCGAGTTCAGAAGCCAGTTTAATTTTAATAATTCTAAAAATATACGGATATGCTTGAGAGATGCTGAGCTGAGGGGGCTGCCAGCTGGCAGCCCATAAAACACGAGACCAGCAACCAGCAACTCTACCTGACACCCACACCTACCCCATCTGATTTTTATTTCTTTACCGGAATTACATTTACTCTTTAATTGTCTCGTTTAGGATGCAATTATTTGATGAAACATATACCTTACTCCAGGAAATTTACTGAATGCATCGCCCACATGCATTCCATTTGCAATTATTTTTTATTTAGATTTATAATAGAGAAATAATATAGAAATTCAGGCAGGGCCAGCAAAAATTCAAGAATATAGATTCACTCTTATGGAAACCTTTTTATAAAAAGTAAAATTGAATCAGTCCATTGCACAGTGGTCTAGATTGAAAAAAAGTTGGCCAAAAGTCGAAAAAAATAATAGTCACAGATTGACTTCAGTCCCATATAATCTTGTAGAGAGATAGTTGGTGCATGTAAATCCAAAAGGAAAGTGAGATATCTTTGATAGTTCAGACGCTACATGAGTTCAAAGTTAGCGTTTTCGGCAGCGCGCGAGCGACGCGCAGAGGATCTGAAATATCAATGTTTGTTTAAATGCATATAACTCTTTACTCGAGTGTCCTTTTTCAATTCTGTTTGAAGGAGGGTGTTAAGGAAAGTATGTAGAATATTTACTAATAGACCGTTTTCATTAATTTATACTCGTCTTTTTTAGAAATCATGTCAAAGTTGCGTTTTCATAATGGATTTTTTTGTAAAAACTTTTTCCTTCAAATAGCAAAAAAGTTATGAACCCAGCGGGGCCCACGAAACTGAGATATGGAATATATAGTTTAAGATCTCTTGTAATAGAATCTGCAAAAAAATCCTGCCCCAACTTGCCCCCCGAATTTTGAGGTTAAAAATAAGCGACGAGAGAGCTTTTTTTATATTTTCACTATATGCCGTATCTTATTTCAAATTTTTGAAATATTATTGTGTAGAAATATAATTTTTATTATTTTTTAGTTAAATAAAAGCTTATTATATGATAAAAATATTTTTATTTTAATTTTTGAGCCCCGGCAGGCAGATTCTTGGATAGTCTACGAGCTTCTTTATTATAAATAAGAAATTATATATAATATTTAAGATATTATATACATCGCGTAGGTAAGCCGCGAAACGGAGATTTATATAATTAGATATTACTTCATGTACCCGAAGTACATGAAGTAATATCTAATTATATAATAGCTTCTTTATTTGAATATTTTTATATAGGGTGTCTTATTGCAAAGTATTATTATATTTTTGAAATATTATTGTGAATAAATATAATTTTTCTTATTTCAACTAAATAAAAGTTATTATATATTTTTATTAAAAATAAATAGCATTATGGCGGAAAAGCGTTTTGATAAAATAATCTTACTCGTCGAGAACTGTTTGAGATTATTCTAAACGATGTGAACTAGGTCTTGAACACGTTTTTTAAATGTTTGGACCAACATTTTGCATAATTTTATATACCTAACAATTTTTGACGAGTGATCCACCATATATGATCCGCCACTGCAATTTATTAAATTATATAAATATTATAAAATTTGTAATCAGCGACATCGAAAACCCTTATATACCAATTTTTAATCAAATCTAAAACTTTTTTCTATTTTTGGCCAACTTTTTTTCAATCTAGACCACTGTGCATTGATTAAAAAATAAATTTTTCAAACTATGATCTGATTCATCTTGAACATAAGTTTGAAATGCATTCATATTTAGGATTTTGACTGTCTCTCGCTGTATTTCTCATAAATTGACACCATTGCTATTATCAAAAATAAATAAATTATCAAAAGAATTATTTTATTATATTGAGTGGCTCACTAAGAGATGGATCAAGAAATTAATTTAATTTTTTGAAGCATTTATTTTACTTTTTTTTTTTAGAAAATGGCTTCTATATTTTACAAGATTTTTGATAAAGGAAAAATATAAAATTTGATCAAAATCGTGTTTATTGTGGAAAGAAAAAATTTCAAATTTTTTTTGAAATTTTATTACTAAGTTTATTTTCTTAAATTTTATACGATTCGACATGAATAACATCTGGCCTCTATTTAAATAATTATTGATATCTAATGAATTTCAAATATTCTTGTCTCTAAAAAAAAGGGCGCTACGCCTTCGGCGATCAATTGCAAAATTTTAAGCTTTCAAATTTCCCTCTCTGATTTAAATTTTAAATTTCCCTCTCCTACTCCACTTCCTGTAACTCTGGCCAATCAGGGTCCTGATAGGCACATACACACAGGGACAGGAAGTCAGCCGCTAGAGCTTTATATTATAGTATGATTGTTTGATTAATCACGACTCGATGAAATTTTAAAGGAAAGTACAGTGAGGGACAATATTAAGTCCCACCCAGAGGCCTACCTGACTTTAGAGCCCTGCGCCTAGGCAACCATTTACGGAGGTCTGTCTATTGAGTTGCTTTAAAATGGACATTCCCCCTGCAATTCTATAAACTCTATATTTTAATTTGAAAAGCAGTGAATAGATCTGATTTTAAAAAATGTGGCTTATAAAAACGTGAAAAATAACAAAAAATATTTCAGATAGCAGCAGTTGCGTCAATATTTAAAATTAAATATCTAGCTACGAACTTGGTTCTTAACCATAACTTTTCTATTATTATTATTTATTTGTAGGATCGAAACCTAACTTGTTTTTATTAAAAATCTTTAACCTGATAAAGTTTGATTTCTTTTTTTTTCTACTTTTGGTCAATAATTTCATTTTTAAAATAACATAACAATTTTAATTTTTAGTTTAGTAATTTAATTTATTTAAACTTAAAAACTCTGTGAAAGACGCAACTCTTTTTTGGATTAATATAATTATTTTAATTTTATTTACATGTATTTATTTTATTTTGTTACGAGAAGAACATCTTTTGGTAATAAAAATCTTTATTTTATTTTATTTTTTTTATAATTTATTCAAGGTCTTTTTCGGCATCTAAGGTCATTTAGACTTCAAATGATTGGTAGCTAATTCAAATGAAACTTGAATTGAAATGAGAAGAAACTTGGCATCTATGGAGAAATACGGCAACACTGTATTTTTTAAGAGATATGGGAAAAGAAATTTGGACTGAAAAACCTTTCTATATAGACAAAATAGATTTATATGGAATATAATTTTATTAAAAATTGACTTAGAAATCTGGTTCAAAGTTTAAAATCAGATGAAATTTTCCAATTAACAAAGATAAAATGTTAAAATTAATCAAAAACTATTAATTTTGTATAAAAATCTATCTCAGCCAAAAACATCGGAGATGCAAAAAGGGGCGCCTCGCATTATTTTTGCCCAGCGTCGAGGTGAAATCAAAAAAATGCGCCTCGCTTTTCTGAGTTATATAAAAGCGAGGATATATGAAACAAATAAAATTCTGTAGGGGTTTTATTTAAGTGAAAATATTTCCTCGCTTTTATATAAATCAGAAAAGCGAGGGGCATTTTTTTGATTTCACCTCGACGCTGGGCAAAAATAATGCGAGGCGCCCCTTTTTGCATCTCCGATGTTTTTGGCTGAGATTTCACTTCTTTTTGTGAAATATTGCATTTAAATATTATTTAATAATTTTTGTTTATTAAATATTAAGTTATCCCATGAATAGATCTTTTAATATGCATTCCCAACAGTAAAAAATAAATACATCGTTTGGTATTAATTTAAAACGATAAACATAGGATTTCACCAAATTTTATAAAATTTTAGGAGTTTATTTTTGTTATGTTGGTAGCACTTATTCTTATCACGTTAATCAAGAGTCGCGGGAGCGACTCGTCGCCGAGCAAGTAAAAAGCAAAAGAAGCAAAGAAACTCTTAATTCTGCCATTTAGTTGACATTCCAATAGATGCCAATGGCCCAGTGCATTTAGATGGACGAGTCGTCCCTAGACTATATTATCAAGAATAATTTTAAATCCTTAATAAAAGATAGGGACGTGAACAAATTTTTTTGAGAAACTTTTCTCTTTCTGGGCGAATATCTCAAAAAGTTTTTAAGATATCGGAGCCAAATTTTTTTTATATTAAACTAGAATAAATAGGGATTATTTTGAGCACAAATTCAAAAAAACTTCCTGTCCCAAAAAGAATGGCAGAGGCTCAAAGTTGAGATTTTGCCGATTTTGGAAGGTCAAAAGTTAGTCTCTTATTTTTCCTTTTTTTTTTTATTCTTTTCTTCAATTTTGAAATTTTTAGACAAAGATACAGGTTTCCCTGCTGGACCGATTTGGATGAAATTTAAAATACAAATAGATACTATCGAAAACCCGATACCTTTGATATAAAATTTCATTTTGGATCAAAAGTGACTTTTTCAGAGGTATTCAAAATTTCAAATTTGTCCTATCATTAACGTGGCGAAAAGACAATTCTAACTATTTTGCTCCCTGATGACGTCATCTAGGAACATATCTGTTAATATTAGTAATTTAATTCCATTAGGGATGAAAATTACTAATAGATATGTTCCTAGATGACGTCATCAGGGAGCAAAATAGTTAGAATTGTCTTTTCGCCACGTTAAAGATAGGACAAATTTGAAATTTTGAATACCTCTGAAAAAGTCACTTTTGATCCAAAATGAAATTTTATATCAAAGGTATCGGGTTTTTGATAGTATCTATTTGTATTTTAAATTTCAACCAAATCGGTCCAGCAGGGAAACCTGTAGCTTTGTCTAAAAATTTGAAAATTGAAGAAAAAAAGAAAAAAAAAGGAAAAATAAGAGACTAACTTTTGACCTTCCGAAATCGGCAAAATCTCAACTTTGAGCCTCTGCCATTCTTTTTGGGACAGGAAGTTTTTTTGAATTTGTGCTCAAAATAATCCTTATTTATTCTAGTTTAATATAAAAAAAATTTGGCTCCGATATCTTAAAAACTTTTTGAGATATTCGCCCAGAAAGAGAAAAGTTTCTCAAAAAAATTTTTTCACGTCCCTATCTTTTATTAAGGATTTAAAATCATTCTTGATAATATAGTCTAGGGACGACTCGTCCATCTAAATGCAATGGGCCATTGACATCTATTGCAATATCAACTAAATGGTAGTATTAAGAGTTTCTTTGCTTTCTTTTGCTTTTTACTTGCTCGGCGACGAGTCGCTCCCGCGACTCTTGATTTATATATCATTAAATAAATGCATGTTAGTTTTTGATCAATTTTAACATTTTAACTTTGTTAATTGGAAAAAAAAGAAATCAAACTTTATCAGGTCAAAGATTTTTAATAAAAACAAGCTACGTTTCAATCCTATAAATAAATAATAATAATAGAAAAGTTGTGGTTTAGAAACAGGCAGACCTCCGTAAATGGTTGCCTAGGCTCAGGGCTCTAAAGTCAGGTAGGCCTCTGGGTGGGACTTAATATTGTCCCTCACTTTACATTAAAGGAATTACAATAATTAGATATATTTAAGATTATTCTAATTTTAAACTGCAATTTCATTTATTCATTCCGTTGTTTATGATTACTTATGAAATGCATGGTCAGTATAAGAAATTATAAATGTTGCCGTCTAATGCTACGCATAAACATGAGGCTTGGTTAAAAAAGTAGTCATATAATTATAGAATACAGGGGGGTACCGAGACAGTTGGGGGCCTGGGGGTCACTAGAAGAAGGCCATTTTGTACCAGAGGTGTATCTTGAGTTTTTCGGGGGAGGGGGGGGAGGGAGGGAGCAACTCATTTTTAAATATCCCCTTCCTCCATATACAAAAATATTTTTTAAATACCATATATCTCTCACCCCCGAGAGCCCCGGTCCCTCTCAGGCCCAATGCACACGGTGCAACTGAAAAGAAACTCATTGCAAACATATATCGTCAACTAGTCGCGTTTCAAACAGATATTGCATGGAGGTCCGCACACGAACGCAACTCAAGTTGCACCCAAAATGGCCGACGTTTTCAATCAGCTGTTTGTTCGAAAAATTGAAGGAAATATATGTAGTCAAGACAAATGAATTTCGAATATTTTTTAATTAATAAAATATAGTTTTTAAAATATTTAATTAAGAAATATTTTTTACTTAAAATTTAGTAAAAATATTTATTAAAATAAGATTTCTTAAGTTTATTTTGAAAAAAATTTACGGGGAAGAATAAAATATCATTCAAATGGAAAACAATGTCTAAAGAGTCATTTCAAAGGCCCAAAGGCTGGTATTAAATTAAATTTATTTTTTCAAATTCCAGAGAAAATTATAGAAATATTATGTATTTGTTAAAATGTAATTAATTAATTTAGTTTATGGTTAGATTTATTGGAAATTATTTAATAAAAAAAAGATGAAAAATATCAGAATAGGCTATTAAATAAATAAATTTTTAAATAAGCAATTATATTTATAGGCTATATATAATATTTATGATTAGGCCTATATACATCACGTATATAATATTAAATTCAAATCCCCTTTCGGGGTTTTGAATTTAATAAATAATTATATAAATACATTTTGTATTTTACCGCCAGTTCGATTTGAGTTTGCAACATAAGTTGCTTTCAAGTCGACACAGTCAGTTGCATTGGCCGCCAACGCGTTGCAAACTTTTGTCATAGAGTTGCACCATGTGCAGTGTCCCATTCAAATACACACAATCAAACTGAAAACAAACTAGTTGACGATATATGTTTGCAACGAGTTTCTTTTGAGTTGCACCGTGTGCATTGGGCCTCAAAGACAAATTTTCAATAAATTTTTTTTTTATCTAAATTTTCCGTTTTTGCCTGACCCCTGAAGGCTTCTCAAAGACAAATTTTCAATAATTTTTTTTTATCTAAATTTTCCGTTTTTGGCGAGCCCTGAAGGACTCAGGCGCTCTCAAAGACAAATATTTGGGGACCTATGCCGGCTCGGAGCCAGGGGCGGAGCGCCCCTCTCCCTCGGTACGCCTGCCTCTGATAGAATATATTTTATTTGATATCCGGATAGAGCTCATAATCTCAATTAATCCTCATAATGGCAAACAATTTTTAATTTACGTTTTTTTTTTTTTGAAAGTCTCGTTTTAATTAAAAAAAAGTAATACGATCGTATCCTATATCCAGAAGCGATTCCAGGTGGGGGCGAAGGCCCCCCCCCCCCGCCCCAGGCTCATCAAGCTTTTGGCGCTCCTCGCGCATCCGCTTATTCCCAAAATCTCCGTTTTTTTTTTCTTTTTTTATGAAATTTCATAATAAATTCATTTTATATAACAAATCCGGAGGAAAATTACAAAAAATAAACCCAGATGAGATTTGAATACTAAAATAAAAAAAGGTCGAACGAAAAATGGCGCCCCAGTTGAGCTTCGCCCCCTCAGCCTTGAAAGGCTAGTTACGCCGCTGCCTTTATCCCGTTTTTTATGAGTGAAATTTTTTTTTTAATTTTGTTCAAAAGCTTCGTGTTACATGCCAGGGTCCTATCTTAACTATCAAGTTTAAATCTCCTAGCTTTTTCCGGAGCACCTCGGCCCCGCCCACCCCCTAATTAGGCCGCTGGCTACCACAAACACTATTAAATAAGGATCTGTTGGATCTGGAGAAACATTTATTTATATTCTTTTACAATGTATTAATTTGTTTCAATCGAATTTTATGAATTAATATAGTTTCGGCTAAAATTAATATGTAATCACTCAAAAATAAAATAAAAAAAAAGATTTTTAAAAAAATGCTTTTATTTAAATTGAACTAAAAAGAGAGAAATAAGAAAGAAATAATTTAATTGTTCTTGTTAAAATTTTTTAATATTTGACTTAAAATAAAAGCGTGGGGCGCTTCGAAGTGATTCCGAGACTCGCGCCCCACGCTTTTATTTTAAGTCATAAATATTAAAAAATTTTAACAAGAACAATTAAATTATTTCTTTCTTATTTCTCTCTTTTTAGTTCAATTTAAATAAAAGCATTTTTTTAAAAATCTTTTATTTTATTTTTATTTTAAGCTTTTTTAGTCTTTTAGTCTTATCAAAAATATCAATATGATAAAGTACCACATTGGTTTGGCCTGTATTGATTTGGTTCAATTGAAAAATTATTCATTATCATAAAAAAATGACTCGTAAGTATCAAAATTCAAAACTATAGTTAATAGGGCCTTATTTGCGTGAGGCTTCAAATAAAGTACCACATTAGTTTGGTCTATTTTGATCAAAACCACCATATAGTGGCGTCATCAAAAATGACTCTTAAGTATTACATTTCAACCTCTAGCCCATCAGGAAGTCTTTTGAAATTACATTAATTTGCGAAGGGTTTCAAATAAAGTACCACATTAGTTTGGTCTATTTTAATCAAAACCACCATATAGTGGCGTCATCAAAAATGACTCTTAAGTATTACATTTCACACCTCTAGCCCATCGGGAAGTATTTTGAAATTACATTAATTTGCGAAGGGTTTCAAATAAAGTACCACATTAGTTTGGTCTATTTTGATCAAAACCACCATATAGTGGCGTCATCAAAAATGACTCTTAAGTATTACATTTCACACCTCTAGCCCATCAGGAAGTCTTTTGAAATTACATTAATTCACGAAGGGTTTCAAATAAAGTACCACATTAGTTTGGTCCATTTTGGTAAAACCAAACTCACAATTTGCGTCATCAAAAATGACTCTTAAATATCAAATTTCACACCTCTAGCTCATCGGGATCATGTCAAAAATTCGATGTCGAGATTTTGATGGATATACATGTTTTGAGGTCCCCTGAGTCCAAAAAAGTGGGTCCCACAAAATGGTCTATGTGTCTGTCTGTGTGTTTATGTAGACATTTTTAAGCTTGAAGGAAATGAACTACGAGGTTGAAATTTTATATTTAAGTTAGACACTCCCCTGAAACATGAAAATAAGCTTTGAACAAAATCGGTCAAAAAATACTGGTACTTTACTGAGGGATCATTACATTTTTTTTTTTTTTTTAGATGGGTGCATAAGGTCTGAAGATCATGTCAAATCATCCAGCCATGTAACCCACCATCTCAGATTTGGATGAAATTTTTTTTATTTGTTGCTTTTACCATCCTTAGTAAGAATTCAAAATTATAATTTAATATTCCTAATACTTTTTGAGAAAAAAAATTTAAATTTGGAAAAAATGAGCTTGGGAAACCTTTCAGAGACTCTAGTTGAAGGGATATTTTTTAGAAAATAAATCATAACTCCCTTTGTTTTAAACATATAAAACTGGAATTTGCAATGAAATATTCAGAAAGAGATTAATTTTTATATTAACCCCCCAAAAAACTACCCAAAATCAGTTTTTATTAAAAATTTTGCAACAATGTTCAAATCCACTTTTAGGTCAAAGGAAATGTAGATAACAATATCAATTTTTTTTTTTTAAATTATTCAGCAAGATATGAATTTTAAGATTGTGAAAGAAAAACATTAGTTATTAAATGCTTTTATTTAACTTACTCTTTCAAGGTCACCAACTTTATGGCTTTGTTAAGGACACTTCCCGATGAGCTAGAGGTGTGAAATTTGATATTTAAGAGTCATTTTTGATGACGCAAATTGTGAGTTTGGTTTTACCAAAATGGACCAAACTAATGTGGTACTTTATTTGAAACCCTTCGTGAATTAATGTAATTTCAAAAGACTTCCTGATGGGCTAGAGGTGTGAAATGTAATACTTAAGAGTCATTTTTGATGACGCCACTATATGGTGGTTTTGATCAAAATAGACCAAACTAATGTGGTACTTTATTTGAAACCCTTCGCAAATTAATGTAATTTCAAAAGACTTCCCGATGGGCTAGAGGTGTGAAATGTAATACTTAAGAGTCATTTTTGATGACGCCACTATATGGTGGTTTTGATCAAAATAGACCAAACTAATGTGGTACTTTATTTGAAACCCTTCGCAAATTAATGTAATTTCAAAAGACTTCCTGATGGGCTAGAGGTGTGAAATGTAATACTTAAGAGTCATTTTTGATGACGCCACTATATGGTGGTTTTGATCAAAATAGACCAAACTAATGTGGTACTTTATTTGAAACCCTTCGCGAATTAATGTAATTTCAAAAGACTTCCTGATGGGCTAGAGGTGTGAAATGTAATACTTAAGAGTCATTTTTGATGACGCCACTATATGGTGGTTTTGATCAAAATAGACCAAACTAATGTGGTACTTTATTTGAAACCCTTCGCAAATTAATGTAATTTCAAAAGACTTCCCGATGGGCTAGAGGTGTGAAATGTAATACTTAAGAGTCATTTTTGATGACGCCACTATATGGTGGTTTTGATTAAAATAGACCAAACTAATGTGGTACTTTATTTGAAACCCTTCGCAAATTAATGTAATTTCAAAAGACTTCCTGATGGGCTAGAGGTGTGAAATGTAATACTTAAGAGTCATTTTTGATGACGCCACTATATGGTGGTTTTGATCAAAATAGACCAAACTAATGTGGTACTTTATTTGAAACCCTTCGCGAATTAATGTAATTTCAAAAGACTTCCTGATGGGCTAGAGGTGTGAAATGTAATACTTAAGAGTCATTTTTGATGACGCCACTATATGGTGGTTTTGATCAAAATAGACCAAACTAATGTGGTACTTTATTTGAAACCCTTCGCAAATTAATGTAATTTCAAAATACTTCCCGATGGGCTAGAGGTGTGAAATGTAATACTTAAGAGTCATTTTTGATGACGCCACTATATGGTGGTTTTGATTAAAATAGACCAAACTAATGTGGTACTTTATTTGAAACCCTTCGCAAATTAATGTAATTTCAAAAGACTTCCTGATGGGCTAGAGGTTGAAATGTAATAATAGGGTAAGAGAAAGTAAAATATAAATATATAGTCTATATAAAAAAAAATATATATATATATATATATATATACACAAGAGTAGTGTTATTCAAATTTTCGGCGATGTTAGATATTATAAAAAATATTTTATATTCTATAATTATGAGAAGGCCTTGAAAAAACTCGGGACTAGGCAACATAAGTTTTTTCTAAATGGCCTCGGCACGTAATTGTTACACCTTTAGGCCAGCATAGGTGATCATCAATCAAAAGGGACGAAATAAACTAACAGCAAAATAAAAAAAATAAAAACAAGAAAAAAGTAAAGTGCTTAATTAGTATTAAAAGAAAATTTCACCGATAATATTTGAAAAATCCATTGCCTCAGTTCTTTGAAAAATAATATAATAACAAAACAAAAACGGCTAATGAATGTAACGCCATCGTACGATTATTTAAATTGCATTTTATATATTTTTCTTTGGCAGCAAGTATATGAAAAAGTCAGATCAAATGAATTTGAATATCTCTGCGGAATAAAAGCGTCTGTCTATTTTTAATACAATTTTTTATTCATATGAAAAAAATTTTTATGAATGGCAGATCAAGAGTGTACATAAATCGAAAAACGAACGGATGAAATAAAAACGACAAGTGTTGGAGAAAACAACATAGAGAAGGCAACCGAAATGTGACAGAGAGGAGTCCTCTCGTTTTGCTTGAATTAATTATTACCATCTACCAAAATAAATTAGGTGAAAGTGAGAAATGGACTTTTCCGAGGTTAGGCTATGAATAGAGATATATTTATCTATATAAATTTTATTTTTTCATAAGGGCGGAACGCATGCCTTCAAGAGACACATGTTCCAGTTAACCTTGGAGTGCAAATTCCGGAAATAGAATTAGACCAAAAAAATATAATCCCCGCTTGAGTACAGAGATGAAGAAAATCTCTAGGCTTATTGAAAAAAAAAAAAAACAGTATGAATTTCAAAAAATATAAGAAGAGACTTCCTTTATATGTTTTCTCATCAGATGACTCTTGCAACTTTCTAATTTCTGAAAAAATATAAGGATCGGTTCAAATGTTTTAAAAGTATATTATAATTTTACCGAGATCAGAGTCACTGGTCACATTTACAATTTGTACCAGTGCATAAGGATCTCGGAGAATAAGAAGTCAGATTTATGTCCCGATTAAAAAAATTGTTTTTTTCTTGGGTTCCTATATCTGAAACATATTTACTTTGCCATTGGCCAAATGGTTATTCCGACGGCCATTTAATTAAGTTATAAAAAAAAAAAATATATTATAATTTAAAAAAAAAATTTGGTGTGAATAAGGCACAGCACACAACTTTCTTTTACCTCAGGTAATCGAAAGTTGTGTACTGCTATCAGATTTTTTTGTGTAGAGATATATTTAGTTTCCCATAGCACCTTAGTTCCAAAATTGACCACATGCCTTTCATAAGTTAAAAAAAAAGTCAATTAATTTAAAATCTCCATAGGCTCAGTGTATTTCAATTGGTTTGACAGCTTAAAAATAAACTATGGTTATTTTTCAAAATTTTAATCTTAAATTTGCATATTTGATACACAATAGAGAATCCTAAATAAATACAAAAGTTCATAGGAAATTTTTTTTTTTAATGTACAATACAAAAAGTTTTAAATTTTTGAATCGAAATTAACATGCGAATCCCCATTGGGATTTAACATTGGCTCTATGGAAGGAAGAGCCGAAAAATGAATTTGGAAAATCTGAAATACATCAGTAAAGTGTTTTTCAAACACTTTTCACGAAAAACTTTACTGATAAACTTTTTAAAGAACATCTAAAAAATAGTTGATTTAATAATTTTTATCAAAATTAGCCAATTTTGAAAAAAAAAAAAAAAAAAAAAAAAAAAAAAAACTGGTAAAGTACTAAGATAAAGGCACCAGTAATGGACCTTTTGGCAGAGATTTTGATAAAATAAGGATTAGATATTTTTTGCAGCGTTGATTTTATATGTATATTTAAGCAGGGGCGTATATAGAAATTTTTTTCTGGGGGGGGGGGCCCGAACTTAAAAATTTTTTTTGCGAGAAATTTTTTTTTTAAGAAATTAAATTTTTTTTCACAGGAAATTTTTTGCGGAACATTTTTTCTATTGCGGAACCAAAAGTTGTCCATCCTGCGGAAAAATTTGTTGCGCTGATGTCTGTATATCCCTATATATGTATATGTGTTTGGGAAATTTCGGGGGGGGCCCGGGTCCCCTCGGCCCCCCCCCCCCTTATATACGCCCCTGTATTTAAGTTACGTTATCTGGCTTCTTGTTCTTGCAGTTTGCGCATGCTCGCTTCATCACTTTATCATTTTATCGCATTTTATGTCCAGCGTTTTGCAAGACATACTATACATTGCTCTTTCCTAGTCATTTTGGTTAAGGATCGCTGGCTGTCTATATTAAAATATTAACCACCCACAAAATATTTCAAGGAAAGTTTATATATATATATTTATTCTTAGAATAATAAACTAGGATAATAGTCGATATTTTACTATATAACCTTATCTTGAACAGTAGGGAGGGGGTGGTCCATTACTGGTATGTTAATCTTACAGATTATCTAGAAATAGACCGGGGCGGTCCATTTCTGAATTAATTAGAATTTTTTATTTTTATTTTATAATGTTAATTACGATGTTCTGGCAGCCAGTAAATTATGTAGACCTAATAGTTATAGTGCTAACTAACCGTATTTCAGTAGTAGACCCCATGGTCCATCATTAGTTTATGATATGGTCCACTAATAAAATGCAAAAATGAAATGGCCAAAATGAAAAAAATAAACTAAAAATAAAAGGCAAGATGATCAATATAACATGTCCAAAAATCTACGGGTTAAATATCTGAAAGATGGCTTAAAATTTGTAGAGGACAACATAGGCACAGATAAAATAAACTCATTTGTGCCAACATGCAGTCCATGGTCCGGAGATCCTCATGACTTATCTTTATACTTATTTTGGAAGAAAACTAAAATAGAGCTGGATTCATTCACCAAGTCAGCACTGAAGAGAGAGAAACTGATGTACTCTTGGAAGAGCCGATATTCGAGGAAAGGCCTTCATGTGATGAGTTCACTGTTTCTGAGTCACTGATGCAAACTATTGAAGCATCAGAAAGAATACTTTCGGTAGTTTCAGGAAAGCTACCCCAGGAATATTTAAAAAGAAGTTGAAGAAAAAGCAAGAACTTGAACAGTTGAAGATAGAAAAAGCTGCTGAAAGGAAACTAAAGAATGAAGAAAATTCAAGCGAAAAAGAGCTCTTGAAAAAAGTACATTTAAACAGATAATATATTTTATATACCTCTATATTTTTATCTAGAACATCTTCTATACTTATTTATAAAGAGAGAGAGAGTGAGTTTGTTTGTATGTAGGGGCTAAGCTCAGAATTTACTATTTTTTTCCAAAGCTTTGGGGGGGGGGAGCACATGCCCCCCTACCCCCCTCTGTCAAATGACGTCCCTGACTTTATTATCCCGTTTTATTCCATTTATCCTCATAGTCATTTAATCTAACAAGTTAAATGGCTAAATTAAAATAAATTAATGAGGGTCCACTACTGGCGCTGAACATGGTCTATTATTAGGTTTTAGACGGTCCACTACTAGCTCCAACGAATTAAGATGGTTTTATATTTATTTATTTAAAATGGAAAACTTTATAAAATTGTATCTTATATATTCTTAATAAAGAAATATCAGTGAATAATTTAACCCTTCCACCAGCAGTTTCTTTATTAAAATAAAAATTTTGTGCTGAAAATTAATAAAAAATTTTCTTAAATGGTCCACTACTGGTGCCTTTACCTTAGTACTTTTTGGCCGATTTTGTTTAAAAACTTATTTTAAGTGTCAGGCTAACTTAAATATAAAATAAACCTCGTAGCCCATTTCTTTCATGCTTAAAATCTTTACACACACATAGACCGATTTGCGGGACTCACTTTTTTGGATTCAGGGGACCTCAAAACATGTATGTGTATTTAACCTATCGAAGAGTGCACTAGGTTGGTTTTTCTATCAAATAGAAAACAATTCATTGTTAATAATGGAGAATCATCTGAATCTTTATCCCTAACCTCA
>JAKCPI010027839.1:0-31846 GCA_023213315.1 Euborellia annulipes | reverse complement strand
AACAAAATTTTTAATACTAAAAAATATAAATTTATATAAAAATATTTTGTTTTATTTATTATTAATATTTTAATTAAAAACTCCGTTCCAGAATCTTTTAAATTATATTATTATTTTATTTATAAAACCAGCAATCATTTGGAAAATTGATCTTGGTGTCCAATATTCGCGCCTCTCCTTAGACTAGTCCGCGCCTCGCTACGGAGGCGCGCCTCACAGTTTGGAAAAATTTTGAATGGTCTTGGACCCCTCCCTTGGTGCAGTGGATAGCGTGCTGACCTTCTGTACCAAGGGTCGCGGGTTCGGATCCCGTCTCATGCGATAATTTATTTCAATTTGATTGCCTACCAATCCAGGTGAAATAAATAGAAACGGGGTCTAAGTGACCTTAGCAGCCGATAAAGACAATAAAAAAAATTATATTATAATCTACATGTTTCATAGAATATATTTTTTTGGAATTTAGGGCAGGGGGAGTGTTGGGAGAGGAAGGACCCCCGAGGGGGGGGAGGTTCTGGCTACGGCCCTGTTAGCTACATACCTCGATACAATCGAGTAGGAAAGACTCCGTTCCATGGTTTATTTTCTTTTCATAGGGGGTTCCAATGATTTTTACTTTCTCTTACCTCTATATATATGTTAATATATAGAGAGAGAAAGTATTGGATTCATGTCAAAAATTCGATGTCGAGATTTTTGATGGATCTTCACGTTTTGAGGTCCCCTGAATCCAAAAAGTGGTTTTTGCGACATGGTCTGTCTGTGTGTGTGTGGGTGGGTGTGTGTTCAATTTTAAGCATGAAGGAATTGAGCTAGGAGGCTGAAATTTTATATATAAGTTAAACACCCCCCGGGACCGGAAAAATAAGCTTTTAATCAAAATCGGCCAAAGAGTACTAGTACTTTACTGATGTACTTTTTTTTCGATTTTCTCAAAATTCGCTCTAACGATTTTGATTAAAATTCAAAAATCAATTATTTTTTAGATGCTCTTTCAAATCTATATTCTCGTTTTGCCCTCAAAATTGTTTGAAGCACACTTTACTCTTGTGCTTCATAGGAAAGATAGGAGAAATGGTTGCCATGGTTACAAAATATAAATATTTTCCCATAGTTATAAATTTTACAACTGAATTCAAATATTCCCTACTGCCGGGAACTAAAAATATGTCGACACAAAAAATCTGGTGTGACAAGCACAGAACACAACTTTCGATTACCGAAGGTAAGAGAAAGTTGTGTGCTGTGCGCCAGTCACACCAGATTTTTGTTGATTTTCTCAAAACTCGATGTTTGGTCTGTTTTGACACACCATTGCATAACACGGTCCACATAAGGTATAGGAGAGTTTTTTAAGGTTTTTTCGGCAACTAAGGCCATTTAAACCCCATTTCTATTTATTTGAAATGATTTGTAGTCTAATCAAATGAAATAAATTTTTCTCGCCTGGGACGGGACCCCGGCGAGAGAAGCTAGTGTCTTCTCTCTGAGCCACGGGTCAAGGGCCATAGGAGAGTTAGTGGTTTTGAATTCCCAACAGTTACTTTTAAATGTTACATTAAAAATTTAATATTTCTTATTTTTTTAGATTCTGGATACATTTAAATCAAACTTTGAGTGCTGAATTTTTATGTTATGTATTGAATGTTTTCTTTATTTTATGCTTAACTGCTTTGTTTCTCAGTTGGGTATGTTTAATCTATACTTCTATTATTTAATAACCTTCTATATAATATAGTTTTAGTTTCACCTCCTTTTTTTTTCAAATTTTCAAAATTTTAGAATTTTTAAAATTTGTTTTGTTTTTAGGGTGATAATAATAATATACTTATTACTTTAATTATGTGTTTGGCGTTTTTTGGTTTTCAATTTCTTTTTATCTGTTGGATTTTGGAGGAAATCAAATCTCAGGTAATATTTTTAATTTTATAAAATAAGAATATTTAAAATCAAGGTTCTTAAAATACCATTTTTAGCCAAATTTAACAAGAGATTTTTAAAGAAAATTTTAATTTTGAAAAAACGAATTAATTAGTTACTACTCTAATCAGGGGCGTATATAGAAATTTTTTTTCGGGGGGACCCGAACTGAAAATTTTTCTGCGGAAAATTTTTTTTTAAGAAACTAAATTTTTTTTCACACGAAATTTTTTGCAGAACATTTTTTCCTTTGCGGAACCAAAGTTTTCCATCCTGCGGAAAAATTTGTTGCGCTGATGTCTGTATATCCCTATATATGTGTTTGGGAAATTTCGGGGGGGGGGGGGGCGGGCCCCGCCCCGCCCCCCTTATATACGCCCCTGACTCTAATCGTATTTTAATAATAAATTCTAAAGATAAAATCATGTCCGATTTTTTGTCTTCTTAGGCCATATAGATTTTAACGATACATAATTATTCTACATTCACAAACTAAAGATTAATCGTCATTATAATCTACAGTATATTTTTGTATTTTAATTGGAATAAGATTAAATTAAAAATAAATTCCGAGGGGAAAGGGGGGGGGGGGAGGGGGCAGAACTCCTAAATGACGCTAGGGCCTTGAATTTGATTAGAAGAAAAAGTTGCCTTATTAAATAATTATTTATTAAATATAACAGCTAATATTTAATTTCTGAAAAATTTTTCAGCATTTTAATTTAGGAGCTAGTATTTATGAATGTGATTGGTATAACTTCGACGATAAAACTAAAAAATCATTGAAGCTTATTTTAGAAAAAACACAAGAGGAACTCGAATCTAAAGCTGGGCCATTTATAACAATGAATTTTAAATTTTTTATAGAGGTAAATATTGTGTATAAATGAGTGAACATATAATCAAAAAATTTAAATTTTAATCGAGAGACCATAATATATTTTCTTGTTTTGCTTTTTATTATTAAAATATTGTGTTTACTATGGTTATTTGAAAAAATAAACTAGCGATTGCTTCCACAGAAAAATAATTTATTTAGTAAATACACGTATTTCGGATTGCCTAGACATTCCATCTTCAGTGCCTCCTTAATTCGAAATATTTACTAAATAAATTATTTTACTGTGGAAAGCAATCTACTATTATGTTTATTATCGAAAATTAAAGACAAAATGTTTTTTTTTTAGATGGTGCGGTTTTCATTCTCCGTTTATACCCTTCTTTCTACGATGTTTGAGGATTAATTAAAAAAAAAAAAATATAGCAATAGTTTAATAAAAAAAAATCATAGAAAATGTGCAATTAATAAAATAACTAGTTGCTTGAGCTTGAACTCAAATTATCAAAATAACTAGTCGCACCGCCCGCCTTCACCTCACTGGACTCCCAACCAACTGCCCATATGCGATAGATTCTCGTTTTTTCTTAATCCCATGCAAATAAAGTATCACCGTCTGCGGCGAACCCTTGCTTTTCCTTAATTATGTGTTAGTTCGAGCCTAAGTCCAAACACAAGCTCAGATCACAAAATATATTTTTTTAATTCGTACTTTAGATTTTTTAAGAGAATTGTTTGAAAACCAATCGGTATTTTATATTTGTTCGGTTTACTTAACATATTAAATGTTTCAGCAACTTAGGTTCTCTCCGTAAGTAATAACAATTTTTTGAAAAAAAGGTAGCAAGTTGAGAAACATGGATATTAAATAAACAGAACAAATAGCCTAATTATTATGAGACTAAAATACAAAGTAATTAAAAAAGTGGACTTGGCCACTTTGGCCTCTAGGCAGATAAATAGAATATACAAGGGCTGCTCCCAAAAAAAGTAGCAAAGGAAAAGAGGCTCAATTTGAAATTAAAATAAAGAAAATATGAAAAAAATTTGAATAAATAAAAAAATAAGCTTCCAAAATTGAAGAGAAAAAATCTCTAGCTGCGAAGACATTTGGCACAAATATATCAGTTTGGAAAAAAATTAAAAGAAATTAAAAAAAATCTGGTGTGACTGGCGCACAGCACACAACTTTCTCTTACCTTCGGTAATCGAAAGTTGTGTACTGTGCTTGTCACACCAGATTTTTGTGTCGACATATATTTAGTTCCCGACAGTACGGAACATATGAATTCAGATGTAAAATTTATAAGTATGGGAAAATATTTATATTTTGTTACCATGGCAACCATTTCTCCTATCCTTCCCTATGAAATACAAGAGTAAAATGGTCTTCAGAAGATTTCAATCGCAAAATGAGAATATACATTTTAAAGAGCATCTAAAAAATAATTGATTTTTGAATTTAAAAAAAATCGTTGGAGCAAATTTTGAGAAAATCGAAAAAAACTGAAAAAGTGAATCAGTAAAGTGCTAGTACTTTTTGGTCGATTTTGATTAAAAGCTTATTTTTCCGGTCCCGGGGGTGTTTAACTTAAATATAAAATTTCAATCTCATAGCTCAATTCCTTCATGCTTAAAATTGAACACACACCCACACACCCACCCACACACCCACCCACACACACACAGACAGACCATGTCGCGAAAACCACTTTTTTGGATTCAGGGGACCTCAAAACGTGAAGATCCATCAAAATCTCGACATCGAATTTTTGACATGAATCCAATACTTTCTCTCTATATATATTACATATATACATAGGTAAGAGAAAGTAAAAAAGTAAACAATTATGTTGTCTTCATTAACAGAAAGAGCCATTCTGACCTCCCTCTCAAAACGGGGATATAATAATAATAATAAAATAAAATTCAGTGGGAGTTTACAGAGAAAATGAATCTCTTAATATTTTGCTATTTTTTAAAGATATTTGATTAAAATATTCGACTATGTAATGAATAGATAGGAGTTGCCTATGAATTGTATAGGAAGGCTCAACTTGTCTGAACAAGTTTTGCTAGGACTTGTCATTCCATTATACAAGTATATAAAAATATAATATAGAAAGAACAAACTGTAGGCCTGATTGTAAAAATAATTTGATCATAGTGGAGAAATTTATTTTGACTAACGTGTCGAGTAAATAGTAAAATTAGTTTGGAAGAGAGGGAATGAATTCTGCAAAGAGAGGAGAGAGTCGGGAAGAGAAACGAGAGAGAGAGAGAATAAATACTCCAGAGAGAGAATTAACGAGAAAGAGTGGTCTAAAATGAGAATGGAGTAAAGGAATTAATAAACAATAATGGAAAATATTCCGAGTTTTAATTATTTATATTCTTTGGAGCCCTATGTATGAATGAAATTGTTTGCTTGCCTGATCAATCTAATGCTAAATAATATTTTTACATATAAATCTAATATATTAATTATGAATTATATTTCAATTTCTTCATTTATCTAATTTTATTCAAATTTAATCAAAAATTTGAAATAAAAATATCAAATACCTTTAAAACTAAGGAGGAATGCTCCGGGATCAGCGTCGTGCCGACAGGTGGACGCCATGTTGAACTAGGCACTGATAAAATTTAACACAGACACGATATAAAGTGCACGGAGCCTGAACGGCTACTGAAGCAATTGAGCTTGTGCATCTTCTTATTAGATGAATTTCAGCTGGAGGGGGTGATGACGTATTAATCATAATCCATCGTCTCCCCTCCACTCTCCCGGGGATGACCGATAGGTGATTATTAGAAAAATACCCTAATAGCAAATTTGAAGACGGGCAGGAATTAATTGTAGAGCACTTATAATTAAAGTAAATAATTGTTAAAAAACTATTTTTATATTTAACTTATATATTAGCCTATTATAAATATTATTATTTTTTTAATGCTTTAAATAAAATATTAATAAATCAATGTGAAATTATTTTCCCATAAGGACAGTTCACAACATATACCTGGTATGTACATGTATCTTGCCTGTATTTTAATAACTCTATATACAGTGGCGGATCCTGAGGAATTTCTCGGGGGAGGTAATCTGGTGTGACTGGTGGCACAGCGCACAATTTTTTCTTATTATCGGTAATTTAAAGGTGCATTCTTGTAGTTGTTTACCAGAATATATATATAAATCAAATTTTTAAGTATGTTTTTAAAATTTTATATTAAAAATACAATTTTTTTTCCCAAAAAAAATATTTTCTCAAATCTCGGGCAGGATAATTACCCCCTTTACTCCCCCCTTGTTTCTATATAATGAATCAACTACTGATGATTGGGCAATAAATTTCAACCGAATCGTCTTCAGTGGCGTAGCCAGGATTTGCTCCTGGGGGGGGGGGGGGTTGACTAGCCGCGCCGCCCCCCATTGGCGGACGGGGATCTGCCCCCCCCCTCCCTCCAACTTGCTCGGGCACGCCGACATCGGACCTTCGCTTTTTTTTCTTTATTTGTCCTTTTAGCCTTTTTTTTCTATTCTATTTGTAATATATATTTTGAATTTTTTTTCTCTCCTGGGGGGGGGAGGGTTAAAACCCTGGTTGTGCCAGTGATCGTCTCAAAATTCAATAAGCATCCAGAAGTTTTATTTGCTTCTGCCTTCCTTCCTTCCTTCCATATTAATAATAAATATTTACATGTAAATAGACTAACTAATAATGTAAACACCTCTCTATCTTCTAGCAGAAACAATTAATTTAGTTTAGTGTTCTAAGCATCAGTGGTTGTTACGATAAAATTTATTTTTTCTTTTAAAGGACTTTTTTTGACATCAAAATTCATTTTTTTCAATAGTAGTCAGATACATTTTTGCCATTACTAAAACTTCCTCCCAAATTTTAGAATTTTTGTTTACTGAATCATTCGATTTAAAGTAAGCCATTATATCAAACTGATGTGTCGAAGGCTATTTAGAACCCGTTTCAATTTATTTCAATTGGACTGGTAGCCAGAAAATATGTCGCAGAATGAAATTACACAAATTTTATGAAATCTGTCTATTATGGTACAAAAAAATTTGTATTTGTATGCCTGGGGCAACTTTTTACACACAAATCAAAAATGAATGTTACATTATGGTTTGATATGCAAAATTTCACCCAGTGATATAGCAGGCAGGATTTTGAAATTCGAAAAAGTTCTATAGTCATCAGCCTAGTGTAGGCCTAACTAGAGTAATTTTTTGGGCTTCGAAACTTAGTCTCTTTATTTTAAGATTTTTTTATTTGTTTTAAATATTATTAAGCTTAAAGCCCACAAAAGTCTATATATAATAATTGCGGAGTGTCCGTCTGTCCGTCTGTCACGCTCTGTTTGACCAACTTCCCGTTGGAATTTTGAAACGAAATTTCGCAGTCTTAACTTTATAGAGGACGTTATGGAGAGTCCCGGAAAAATACTTGGGTCCCGAAATTCCTATAACTTTTTGAGTTATTAATTCCTAAAGTTACGATTTCTCTCATAGGAAATGTATAGAGAAATATTTTTGTATTCTTTTCATTTGTGTATTCCATGAATGTAAACAAATCCTCAAGCAGGCACTGGATTGGAATACGTAGTAATAATAATTTTCTAGTATCCGCCCTCGGGGCATGGCGTAGAGGTTAGCGTGCTAACCTCATATACCAAACGTCGCGGGTTCGGACCCCAGGCAGTCCGATGATTTTATTTAAGCCAATTGGATACCAAATGGCTTAAATAAGAATGCCTGGACCCCATCCATATATGTATATTTAATTTTTTTTATTTTAATAACGAATATCGTAAAAAGTCTTATATGGCCTGAGTTGCCGAAAAGACTGTATGAATGTGTGTGTGAGTGTGAGTGTGAATGAGAAAAAAGTGTGAATGTTAAAAAAAAAAAAAAAAAAAAAAAAATAATAATAATAATAATTTTCTTATCATAATTAAGAAAAGGCGAGGGTCCGCCGCGGGCGGGCCCGGAGTCAGCTGGTGGGGGTCCAGGCGGGCGTAGCCCCCCTGTCTAGACGCCAGCCCGTTTCTCATAATTAAGAAAAGGCGAGGGTCCGAGCCAGCTGGCGGGGGCCCAGGGAGGCGTAGCCCGCCGAAGGCGGGCGGCGCGGCTAGTTTTTTCTAAATGCCAAACAGAGAAGTACGTTAGAAAAAAATCTGGAGTGAGTGTCGCACAGCACACAACTTTCTCTTACCTTCGGTAATCGAAAGTTGTGTTCTGTGCTTGTACCATCAGATTTTTCGTGTCGACATATATTTAGTTTCCGCCGATATATTAGAATTCAAGATGTAAAATTTATTAGTATGGGAAAATATTTATATTTTGTTACCATGGCAACCATTTCTCCTATCCTTCCTATGAAGTACAAGAGTAAAGTGATCTTCAGAAGATTTCAATGGCAAAATGAGAATATACATTTGAAAGAGCATCTAAAAAATAATCTTTTGATAGATAGATAGATTTGAGCTTAAAGGGCCAGCCCGGGTCCGAGTCCCTTCAAGAAAAAATTTCAAGAAAATGATTTTTTTTTATTGAAATTTTAACCATGAAAATTATTTTTTATTAGAATTTTAAGGTTGGAGCGCAAAGGGCCCGGGCCCCGGGATATAGCCCCCTGCCCTCCCCTGTCTGCGGCCCTGTACATAGTATAGAGGGCTGTATTTAAAATTATTGTAAATGTTAAAAAAATAATTATCCACTTTCTCCAAACATTTTTATAATTTATCATAAAGGCCAAGTATTTTTTTTTTTTTTTTTTTTTTTAATTAAAAAGGAAGAAAAAATTAAAAATCCTTATCCCCGCCTGCCTTAGGTAAAAAGAGAATTTAGAAATAAATCAATTTTAAAATAAACTATAAATTTTTAATATTCTTCTTTATTCAAAGCAACCTAGAAATCTTTTTATTTTTTATTCATACAATTTCTTTTAATTTCGGTAATTAGTATATTGAAGCCTAGTCATTCCTATTAAAGCTCTGTTCTTTGATTTAACTTCTTAAGATTTATTATTCATGAAATGGAATTCTTTTTTTTAACTCTGCTTGTCTTAATACATCTTAAGCTTGAAAGATGCTTTGTAAACATTTGGATATTTTTATCTTATTATTAACTTATGCAGGAATATGGTAAGCAAAACTACTATATTACTTATCCATACTATTTTAGAATAATATTTTCTTTATAGGGTGGAGCCAAAATCTTGGAAACGCTATCAAGTGATAGGCCGACGTTGTATAACATTTCTCGCTGCAAGTTGTGCCATATTTTTATATATTGGAGTTGTTCGATATTTACAAAAAAATTTAAATGATTTCTCTGAAGCACTTTTACTGTCAGTTATTCTAATTTTATATATTGTTAACTACTTTAAAATTGTAATAATGATGGCTCAAAGAAAATCTTTCTTGAGGATGGTTGAACTCTACAAATCCTGCTATCGTATGGGCGAAGAGATATTAGACAAAGAGATTTTTGAAAAAGTTTTTAGTAAGTGAAATATTTATATTTCATATCATTAACATAATCGCAATAATAATTATGTTTTTAGAATTTTGGGAGAAATTTATTGGAATACTTTTTAAAGTTTGGGCAGTTGTTTTTACGATTGTGATGACGGATTACACTTTAACGCCATTGAAAAAATGGATAACACTTACAATAGAGAAAGCCGAAAATATAACAATAGGAAATGATTTTCTTATATATCCAGTAAGTAGTAAACTTGTTAGGGACTTTAAGTATATCAGATATTCAGGAATCAGTGCATCACGGGGAGGCAGACAACAGTCTAGCGGTATAGGATGCAATAATCTGACTGAGACATTGATGGTAAAAGTTCTACTCCAAATTGTTTTCTATAACACAAGTTCGTCCATACCATTAATTAAATGCAGGGCCGCAGACAGGGGGGGGCTATATCCCCGGGGTCCGGGCCTTCCGAGGCGGCCCGGGCCCATTGCGCTCCCTCCTTAAAATTCTAATAAAAAATAATTCTCCTGGTTAAAATTTCAATTAAAAAAAATCATTTTCTTGAAATTTTTTTCCTCAGGGGGCCCGGGTTCTTTAAGCTCAAATCTTAAAATTTCAATTAAAAAAAATCATTTTCTTGAAATTTTTTTTCCTCAGGGGGCCCGGGCCCTTTAAGCTCAAATCAAGTTTGATCTTTTCTCAACTCAGGATATATAATTTTCAAAAAAATTTTCATATCCCCAGATTCCCCCGAGGATAGCTAATTTTCAAAAAATTTCCATATTCCCAGATTCCCCCGGAAATCCTCTGTCCGGATCTGGCCTCGATAAATTATTGTATCTCTTTGTTTAGGAAATTTTGAAAAATTTTTAAATTACTTTATTTAAATAAATAAATATTGTAAGCTATGTATAACTATTTCAAAAGTTGTGTCAAAAACTGTGTAAAAAAGTGTTGGCATGAAGGCCACAATAGCCTTTTACATACTAGAAAAAACTTTTTTTTTTTTTTTTTTTTTGGGGGGGGGGTATTAGTAAGTAGCCCGGGGCCCGTCAAGTCTGTCTGCGGCCCTGATGATTAAATGGTATTTATCCATTACATGGTCCCGCAAAATGGATACCGGTACACTAAAAGATGGAAATAACAAATCGATTCAAAATGCAAAATAACAAGCTCTTTAGCTCTAAAATTGATGACCAACGATATCTGGTATGAAAAATTAACAAAAAAAAAAAAAAAAAAATTTGTAATTGAAGAAGCGAAAAACACATAAGTTATTAAGAAAATTAAAACAATCAGAATAATACGAAAAATAACAAAAGAGATTTATGATTGACAAAATGGAAACGAATTAGATGGGAGTAAAAAGCTGAGAGTAAAAAACAAAATTTATTACTTTTTTTAAATTATATTATCATCTAATTATAAAAAAATAAATAGCACAAGGTTAAGTTTCAAAAAAGCTGTGTGAAGATGACGTATGAACGTCGAGATGCTGATAAGCTAAAATAAAATTCTTTTGAAACTTAACCTTGTGTTATTTATTTATCTATAATTAGATGATAATTTAATTGATTTTAAGAATATTTGAACTAGTGTCAACGATGATTTCTTTGGATATATATATTATATTAATATTTATTTTATTATAAGGGTGTTTTATGGTTGTTAGAATTTTTCTCAGGGAAAATCCTGGTTGCATTTTCTTCTATCTTTCATTCCTGAGAAATATTTATTTTATGGTCTAGTTGAGTCAAAAAAAAAATATTTTTAGCAGTCAAATGTAAAATATTTAATTAAAGCCGTATCAATCGGACGTTTCAGCCCTTTGTCTATGGCATCTTCAGAGCAGATTGGCGATCAATGAAATTATCATTTAACTAATATACCTATAACTTACAATCAAATGTCTATAAGTAAATAACCTTATATTGCCAGAAATAAAATATTTAAAACTTCAATTAGTTTTTTTTTTACTGTGATCTTTATCATCTCAGATCCATTAATGAGTTTGTTATGTGGTTTTCCTATCTAGTGGCGTAGTGAGCTTAACTTGCGCCTGGGGCACAATACCTTTTTAACGCCTCCCCCCATTTGAAAACCATATAATATATGTAAAATATACTCGCAAATTAATAAATAAATAAAGTAAAATAAATAAAGTCATAGGCTCAAGCTAGGCTTTAAATTTGAGACAAAAAATATAGTTCAGAAAACAAGACTAGATTTTGAAATGTATATGATCATCCAGAAATCAATTATAATAAAAATAAAAATAATCCAGCAATTTTTTGTTTTGCTGACCATTTGGCGCCCCTTTGTGAGTAGCGCCCGGGGCATGATGACCCCCCTTGCTCCCCCCCTCGCTACGCCACTGTTCCTATCTATTCAGCAACCATACACGAACGAATTTAGCAATTTTTTTCCGCCACCCTTGTCATAAATTAGATACTCCAGCTTTTGAAATAAAATTATTAAATAATTTCTTTTTCAGGCAGATTATCCATTTATTGATGATATTGACTTAAAATGGTATATAATATTAACCTTCATTCAGTTATTTGGTTATTTTGGCTTTGTTACTCCCTGCTTGATCAGTACTGATTTATTCGTTGGACTTTTTTTTAATATATATTTTGCCATTTGTTAAAGCCATGCAAAAAACAATTGAAACTTGGAATCCAAATAATAAAATGAAATTAAATCAATTTGTGTGTCTTCATCAAACTTTTAAAAAGTAAGTACTGAGACTACAATTTTAAGGAGGTTCTAGTCTGCGATTAATTGAAAAAATTAGTCAACCGGAGGACAGTAAAATATTCAAAGGGTAAATAGAGTTTGACAAAGTTGGCAGATCAATAAGTCCGTGACTTTATGAATTTCCCGCCTCTTAATTGAAATGACAACACTGCTCCTGTCAGCAGGCAACTATCAGCTGACTCCTGTCGAAATTTGAACCAGCTGAGTCTTTTAGTTTTTGTTTGACATCCATTAATAGCAGACTACCTCGGGATTTGAGAAGAAAATGGAAAAAAGTGAATTTCGTGTGCTCCATGGCAAAAATCCATGAATTGGGATACTATTGTTCCTTCATCCGCCCTATTCTCCGAATTTAGCCGCCCCGAGTGACTATTTCTTGTTTTCAAACTTGAAAAAATGGCACCGCGGAAAGAGATTTGACTCCAACGATGATTTTGATGCCCTCGACAAATCTTATTTTTTGGAAGGGATAAAAAAAATTGGAGAAACGTTGGACAAAGTGTATAGAGCTCAAAGGAGACTACGTTGAAAAATAAAATAATTTTTTATCCAAAAACCTGTGTTTCATTCAAAAAGTCACGGACTTATTGACCTGCCCTCGTATAAACTGCTGTTTACTGAAAAAACAGTTTGTCGAATTTATCGGGTTTTGGAACTAGACGACTCATATATCATCATACTTATATATAAAGCGCTTAAACCGGTGTCCGATGTATGAACCCACCAATCAGGCCTCAGGGATGTCTCAGAGATAGCGCTGATTGGCGAAATTCAGAGAGGGCGGAGTCGGAGAGGCAAATTCAAAATTTTTAACTACTAAACGCGTACGAGACGCCGCCCGCCAGGGCCAAGTTGATTATGGCGCAGCGAAGCCGTAAATTTAAAAAACTTATATAAATTTAATTTTTTAGATTTTGGATACACTCAAGTCGAACATTGCAAGATGAATTCTTATGTTATGTTTTGAATACTTTCTTCATTTTATGTTTAACAATTCTATATCTAAGTTGGGTAAGTTAATGCTAACAATAATGTTAGAAATAATACAGAATTACGAGGTTCTGTACAAAGACATAGTTGATGTTTTACCGAGATCGAAGATCAAAACTTACTATTTTCTATTTATCATTTTATTTCATAATCCTTTCCTTTTGCTAACCCAATATGGCTATCTTTGACATAACTATGCAATAGGCATGGGCGTCCGCAGGGGGGGGCAAACAGGCACTTGCCCCCCCTGGAAAATTAAAATGATACAAAAAATGTATAAAAACAAAAAAACCTTTCTCAGTATACATCAACCTTGCCGCGGTGAGAAAGCTTTAAATACTAAGAGATGTATAACATCATTAATATCAAAGTAAGTTTTTTTTTAACTTATCTGGAAGTGACATGCCCCCCCTGCAAAAAATCCTGCGGACGCCCATGGCAATAGGTCAGCGATATTTTATATGTGCCTGCCAAATACAATATTAAAATTATTTTTTGTCCAGATAAAAAGTAAAAATTTAATTGTTATTGTTATTTTTTTTAGAGTTAAAAACTTTATTTAAATTAAATTATTCTCCTATCGAGGGACTGTTTCAAACTCAACTGATTTCCAACTATTAAAAAAATGAACAACATTTTTGCAGCCCCAAAAATTTTTTCTTTCGCGGAACCTAATTTTTTTTCCACGCCTGTGAAAATTATTTTACCTTTTTCTTAGAGACATGAAATTTTTGCCGCCTTCAAAAATTTTTATTTGCGTTAATTATGGCGCCCCGATGCGACGCATCCTGTGCTTACCCGGCCCTGATCCCTGGCCTACCCCATATAATAAAATTTTTTATATTTTTTTTTTTTTAGGGAGACGATATGGAAAAAATAATCACCTTTTTAGCTTGTTTAATAATGTTTGGTTTTCAATTTCTTTTTATCTGTTGGGCCTTGGAGGAAATTAAAGTTGAGGTATTTATTTGTAGATATTAAAAAAATAAATAAATTTAATTATTTTTTTCTCATCCTCTTTGTTTAAAATGGAATTTGCTTGCTTGTACAATTTGTTTACTTTCTCTTGTCTACCCAGACAGCTTGGAATATTGCAGTAATTACTATTGCAATATATGGTTTTAGAAATAGCAATATTTGTTTTTTTTTTTAGTATTTTAAAATTGGAACCAGTATTTATCAATGTGAGTGGTATAATTTTGACAATCGAACCAAAAAATCATTGAGATTTATTTTAGAAAAAACTCAAGAAGAACTTGAATCAAAAGCTGGACCATTTATCAGGATGAATTTTGATTTTTTTATAGAGGTAAAATATATAAATATTTAGAGTTTTTTAGATTAATATTAGTATACTTTTGTATACCAGGAGAACATTAATCTCCGATTGGCAATTGCCCTAGGAGTTTTTACAAAAAATATATTTATATATTAGGGAGCGTACAAGTAATACGTAACGCAATTTTTGAAGATTTTTGACCCCCCCCCCATGCAACGCGCCGTAACATTTTTCTGGACCCTCCCCCTAGACGTTACGTAACGCTCAAGTGGCCATTTTTATCTAAAGTCACAATTTTGTTGCGCAAAGTATCGAAAGTCGCTAAAATACCAGTTACGTAACGCGTTGGTCACCCCTCTCCCCCTTGTAACGCATGGTAACGTTTTACGAGACCCTCCCCCTCAAATTGCGTTACGTAATACTTGTACGCTCCCTTAGGAGGGATTTTTGGCCAATTATCTGCTTAATGTTTATTTTTTCTTTTTGTTTAGATGTTGCGTTTTTCATTTTCTGTCTACACACTTCTTTCTTCAATGTTTGATAAGAACTAGTTAATAAATATAGTAGTAAGATTAAAAAAAAATCAAAAACTATTTTAAATACTTGTAGGCATACATAGGCCTATTAATAATTAAAACATTAGCATTAGAAGATTAAAAATTTTAGGAATTTAAAAAATCTGGTGTGACTAACCGCATAATCGAAAATTGTGTAAAAAAGTGAAGGGAAAATTTTTTTGAAATTTGAAACAATCCAAGTATAGAATTCAGAAATTTATATTTAGGAAGTTATGAGGTGTGGAAATCCAGTTGTTGGTGGATGAGTGGAAGTATAAAACTTCTTTTTTTACAGGATCTATTATTCTCACGACTGATGTGCATTATTACAGTTTCGGACTTATTAGGCTTGATGATGGCGGTAGGCCAAATTGTATTATTGCGGATCAGTCGTGAAAATAATAGAACCTGTAAAAAAGAGAAGTTTTATTCTTTCAATTATATCCTGGATTTCCATGCCTTGTAACTTCTTTTAGGAAGTTTTTGAATTTGTCAACGACTTGGATGTCAAAAGCTGTTATAAAGTATTTTTCCTAAAAAATATAACATCACATCGTCCCAAAGAGTAACTTAAAAAATAAAAATAAACTAAAAAATGAAATTAACTTGTAGTCTAGTGTATCTTATTCGGAAAAGTTATTTATCACATTCGGTTAGGAGTGTTTAGTACTGATTTCTCATACTGGAATTCTATTGTAGTTTGAGAATGAGATTTTCTATCTATGTAAGTGTGTTTGAAATAGTTAATTGTTTTTTTGTTAAATAATGCTCTTTAGGCACAATTTTTTTTCCATTTAAACAAAAACTCATCTCGTCACCCTTATAAACAAGTTTTTTTTTTTTTTTTTAAATTGGATTTATTTTTATTTATAAATATCAGCCCAAAGAGGAAATTCAGCTATTTTTAAAGTGAAACTTTATTTTGATCGACACAAATTTTTTCGTTTCTCTATCAGTATGTCGCGTTACAGTTAAGATTAAAAACGCGATTTTAATACACTTAATTGAATAATTTTCTGAAAATTTTCAGTTAAACGCCTACGATCCGAAAAAAGTTTCACTTACATCATGGTTTCATAAAACCACACAATGTTATTTTTCTCCAGGGTAAAAATGTTTTCCGCATCTAGAAAAGTCAATAAGAAAATAATATAAGGCGTTGGCGATACACCTAGCGACGTGTGGGCTCGGTTGAAAAAAATTTGTAGTAAGCCTGCCTATCGCTTAAATGTTTGCGCACTGGAAACGCTCTTTAAATAAAGCAAAAAATTAAATTTATGCATTGCATGGTATATTTAAAAGAATATCTAAGATTTTAAAAATATCAGTTGGACCAATGATAAAAATTGTGAAATAATAAAAAAAAAAAAAATTGTACAATCTAACAAAAATATTTTGTGTCTTTTCATTTTTGTAAATTAACTTTTTTTTCTGATAAAAAAGTAATTTAGGCCTACTTGATTTTTTCTAATTTAAGCGAAAAAACTTTCTCCCTCTAGCTTTGTTATTCCTCTAGAGGGGCTAGCGTACTATTATTGTTATAATATTTTAATATCCGCTTAAGTAACTATTCATTTTCCTGCTGTAAAAATTTAATAAAAATATTTTTGCTATAATTTGAATATTTTTACTTTTTTCGCGCGCGTATTAGTTTACCTGTAAAGTACTGCCACCTATAATAATTATACATTATTTATAATATTCCTTTCCACATAAAAATTTAGGGAGAATTCTGAATCACTTTGTAAGTATATTGACTGTGGGACTTATCTAAGTTTTTTTTTAGTTTTCTTCTCAATTCAGTTTTTCTTATAATTTGAATCCTCCAAAAGGTAAGATATTTTAGATTTTTTTTTTTTTTTTTTTTTTTTTTTTTTGTATTTTGAATTTATATTTGACATGATTTTTTAAATGAATATTCTCTTGAAATTTTTTTTATTGTTTGCAAAAAATTAATTTTGATTTTTTTCTTGGTCAAATAAAAAATCAAAGTTAATCAAAATAAAAGTGGAAGTAGCTTTTTATTTGAATTTATATAATATAATATATATAATATAATAATATAATAATATATATATATTTATAATAATTTGATTTATTTTATTTTTTTTCTTTTAGAAATAACTAATATTTCACAAATTTGAAAGATTCAAATACTGTACTAGATTTCTTTGGAAGGTATGTTACTAAAAAATTTCATACAGTTATTATTTAATATTTTATATTGAATTTTTATTAATTTTTTTTAAATAAGTAGGGGTAGGTTATTTTTTTTATAATAAGCTCAGCGGATTATTGAAACCATCCCCCTTCTTTATCATAAATATTTCGACAAGCCAAGCATCTTTTTTTTTTTTTTTTTTAAACATTCACACTTTTTTCTCATTCACACTCACACATTCACACAGTCTTTTCGGCAACTCTGGCCATTTAAGACTTTAGACGATAACCGTTGTAATTTATATATGTATTTGGGGTTCAGTCATTTCTATTTAAGCCATCTGGTATCCAAATGACTTAAATAAAATCTTCGGACTGCCTGGGTCCGAACCCGCGACGTTTGGTATAGGAGGTAGGCACGCTACATACTACGCCAAACTCGGGGGCAAGCCAAGCATCTCATCACTAACAAATTTTATGAGGGTTTGTCTAAATCAGTGATTCTCAACCAGTGTGCCGCGACCCTTTTGAGTGCCGCTAAATTTTAGAAATCTCTATAGTAAAAATTATAATGCTTCTTATTTTTTATTACTAGTGAGGCAAATTCTTATTGAAAGTATTCTTATTATTTGGACCGTTTATTTTGAAAGTGGTGTAGGTCCATTTAAAAAAAAGAAAATGAGATTTCACATAATTTATGATTAAATTAATGTAATTTTTTTTTTTGAAATATATAGGAGAGAAAATATAAATAGGATAAAAAAAATAGTTATAATGTTAAAAATAGGATGTAAAGATTTTGAGTGAGCTTATGTGAAAAAAAGAGGGAGCCCCAAAAAGTGGGTTGAAATTGGTGTGTGTGTGTGTATGTATGTATGTAGGTGGGGGGGTGTGTGTGTGTGTGGGTGTATATGTAAGGATAAAGAAAAAGAAATAAAGAATTGAGATTTTAATTTTAATTTTAATTTAAACTTACCTTCCTCACAACACGATATAAAAAAATAAATAAAACAAAAAAAACAAAAATTTTACTGTACTTCTTTTTTTTTTTTTTTCAATTTTTTTAAAATTCCCCCCCCAATTTTTTTTTTATAAATAAAAAAAAAATTATTTTTTTTATATTTTTAAAAATATATTTTCTCATTTGCTTTTAAAATTTTTCAAAACCCCCTTTTCCTTTTTTTTTAAAAAGAAAGAGAAAAGGTTGTAATGGTAATGGAAATTTAATTTTTTTTTTTTTTTTAAAAAAAAAAAAAAATTATTTTTAAATTCCCATTTTTTTTTTTTTTTATTTTTTTTTTTAATTTTTTCAAAAAAAAAAATATATATATCTCTCCCCACTTGCAAAAATTTCCCCTTCCCTTCTTTTTTTTATTTTCTTTCCCCCTCATATTTTCATATAAAAAAAAAAAAAATTTTTTATAGAGAGATATATATATTTTTTTTTAAAAAAGAGGGCGCCTTTATTTATTATTAATTAAAAATATTTTTTTTTTTTTTATTAAATATAGTATTATTTATTTATTATATATTATATATAAAAAAAAAAAAAAAAATAAGAAAATAATTTTTAAAAAAAAAACCATATTTTATTTAAAGAAGTCAAAAATTAAAAATAAAAAAAAAAAAAAAATATGATAAAAAAAAAAAAAATCTCCAAAAAAAATCTGGGGGGACCAACACAAGGCACAACCTTCTCTCACAAAAAAGAAAAAGAAAGTGTGGCGGGGCCAGACATACACACAAGATTTTTTTATTTATAACTAGCTAGTGGTAAATTTCTTAAAAAATTCCCAGGTTTTGTTCAATTGAAAATTGGTCGGTAAATAGATTTTTTAATAAACAAATAAGTTTTTTTTTTTTTTTTTTTTTAAACATTCACACTTTTTTTCATTCACACCACATTCACACAGTCATTTCGGCAACTTAGGCCATATAAGACTGACGATAACCGTTAATTATGAATTTATCTATATTGGGGTCCAGGCATTCTTATTTAAGCCATTTGGTATCCAAATAGCAACAAATAAGTTAACCTTTCATTTTCTCGAAACAATAGAAAATGAACTTACACCACTTCTCAAATAAACGGTCCATTTATTAACTTGTAATTAATTCCTTAATAAACTTACTGTTGTTTTTGTAGAACATATTATACTGTATTTTACATTAAAAATTACTACCATAAACTATTTTACACAGTGTATTATAGGTAAGTTAACAACTTTTAAACATATCTTCCCGTCAAATTTTGAAATCGTTAAAAGTGTGCCGCCCAAAAAAAAAAGGTTGAGAATCACTGGTATACAAAATTTCGTCGTGAAAAGAGAAACGCGAAGAGATACTCCCAGGCGATAGAGTGTTGATGACCTTATATTTAAATTTTTTATTTTTATAATTAGGTAAACTATATCTTTTAAAATCGCATGTATTAATGATGAAGTTGCTTTTCAAAATATGTATAATAAAGATCGTGAAAATCAGCTGATTTTATCCTCCCTCAACTCAAACCGAGTAATTCAGGATTTTCACTAATATTTTTTTTATTTTCAAGAGAAGATGCTTGCTTTCATAATCAGCCAAAAAATAGAAAATATATAAAATATATTCGAATTTTATTTTACTAAATATCCTTTTATTCAAAAATCTAAGCTTAAATTCAAAATTTAATTCATCGATATAGAGCGGGCGCTGGATGTATTGTAGTTGAGTATGCAAAATGTGAGGACCGAATTCTGTCAATGGATTTGGGCTAAGAATAGCTCCCAGAATAAGGATCCGGATCTTGCCGGGCCAATTTTTGGTCCAATTTTTTTTTACCCCCACTCCTCTTATTTCCATGGGAAATCAATGAAATACGTGCTAAGATAATGGGAAGACTTGCAACTATGGTCAAATTCTTATACTTAAAACCTCAAATAATGAAAAAACTGTCTTGTCAGCAACTGAGGTGATCCTCTATAGTCCCATGAGAAGTACTATCTCTGCCGCCAGCTCCGGTGGTCCCCTCTAACCCCTTCACCTCTTTTCTCTCCCTTTATTATAAATTTAAATGTACTGCCTTAAAACCACGCCAAATTGTGGGGACCGGCAATTATGTTCATAATCCACTACCTGGTGCCCCAATCAATGAAAAATACTATCTTGCCGCCAGCTTCGGTGGTCCCCTCTAGGTCCTTCACCTTCTTTGTCTCTCTTTGTTATAAATTTAAATGTACGGCCTAAAAATCATGCAGAAAGGTGTGGGCACCGGCAACTAAGTTCATATTCTACTACCTGGTGCTCCAATCAATGAAAAATACTATCTTGCCGCCAGCTGCGGTGGTCCCCTCTAGGAATAGGGAAGGAGGCAAATGAGATGAAGGGGCTATAGGGGACTACCGAAGCTGGCGGCAAGATAGTATTTTTCATTGATTGGGGCACCAGGTAGTGGATTATGAACAAAATTGCCGGTCCCCACAATTTGGCGTGGTTTTAAGGCAGTACATTTAAATTTATAATAAAGGGAGAGAAAAGAGGTAAAGGGGTTAGAGGGGACCACCGGAGCTGGCGGCAAGATAGTACTTCTCAGGAGACTATAGAGGATCACCTCAGTTGTTGACAAAAGAGTTTTTTCATTGTTTGAGGTTTTAAGTATAAGAATTTGACCATAGTTGCAAGTCTTCACATTATCTTAGCACACATTCCATTGATTTCCTAAGGAAATAAGAGGAGTGGGGGTAAAAAAAAAATTGGACCAAAAATTGGCCCGGCAAGATCCGGATCCTTATTCTGGGAGCTATTCTTAGCCCAAATCCATTGACAGAATTCGGTTCTCACATTTTGCAAGAAAGTCCATAATAAAATTACCTTTGTTGTTTTACTTGGATTTTTACTTTCTCGTACCCTATATATGGAATATATAGAGAGAGAAAGTATTGCGATCATGTCAAAAATTCGATGTCGAGATTTTGATGGATATACATGTTTTGAGGTCCCCTGAGTCCAAAAAGTGGGTCCCGCAAATTGGTCTGTGTGTGTGTGTGTATGTGTGTGTGCGTGCTGTGTGTGTGTGGACAGATTTTTAGCATGAAGGAGTTGAGCTAGCGGATTGAAATTTTATATTTAACTTAGGTACCTTTGAAGAATCTCAAAATAAGCTTTTGAACAAAATCGGCCAAAAAGTACTAGTACTTTACTGATGTACTTTTTCAGTTTTTTTCGATTTTCTCAAAATTCCCTCCAAGGATTTTTTTTTAAATTCATAAATGAACTATTTTTTAGATGCTCTTTAAAATGTATATTCTCATTTTGCCGTTGAAATCTTCTGAAGACCACTTTACTCTTGTTCTTCATAGGAAAGATAGAAATGGTTGCCATGGTAACGGAATTTAAATCTTTTTCTTTTTATTAGATTAAAAATCAATTATTATTTAAATTCCCATTTTTTTTAAATTTATTTGTGTCTTTAATTGTTTCAAAGAAAACATATATGTCTCTCTCTCACTTGCAAACATTATCGTCTCTCTCTACTCTTTTTAAATTCCCCTTTCCACCTTATCTTCGCATAGGAACAATGTTAATTTCCTATAGGGATTTGTATGTTAATTTCGATTCAAAAAGGGGGTCCCCTTTAGAACTTTTTAGGCATTTAAAATTTTTTTTTCCAATTCTTATGAAATTTTGTATTTATTTACGATTCTATATTGTGTATAAAATGTCCAAATATGAGATTAAAATTTTGAAAAATAACCATAGTTTATTTGAAGCAGTCAACATTTAAAATGCAAGTTTGAAACTAAGGTGCTATCGGAAACTAAATATATCTCGACACAAAAAATCTGGTGTGACCAGCACAGTGCGCAACTTTCTCTTACCGAAGGGTAAGAGAAAGTTGTGTGCTGTGCGCCAGTCACACCAGATTTTTATAAACTATTTTTATTATAGGCCTATATAGAGTCCCAAAAGAATAAATGTTTAATGGTTAGTGTCAAACCTAAAACGTAATCGAATTAATGAATAGTTAAGCAGTCTAGACGGAAAGTGTAACTCGCATTCCCTTTACTATACTATTAATACATAATCAAGGCTTCATTCTACTAAAGAAATCAGTTTTAGTTATTTATAATATGCCTATATCTAATATTAATATGATCAATGTTCAACACAGGCCAAGCAAATGTTCTTAACTAAGAGATAGATATCAGCCACGCTTGATAAGGACAAAGAAAAGCAAATTAAAAGAAATAACCGGTAATCCGTGAACCATAAAATTCTTCAGATATTTAATATCAATTAGTAAAATTAAAAGATATTAATTTTTTTATTTATTCTCTCGATTTTAAGATAACATCATCAGGTAATTAGGTATCGAATGAAAGAAATATATGAATTATAGTTAATACAGAGAATTTTTTATAAAATATAAAAAAATATCCATCAAAATCTCGCCATTGAATTTTCGACAATAATCCAATACTTTCTCAATATATAGCCCATGGGCGTACCCAGCGGGGGCAGTGCCCCCCCCCTAGAACCCCCTAGAAGCAACAACAAAAAAATTAAATGTTTATAAAGTGATGAAACGAAACAAAATTGGTGGATGGCGACGGGGAATGATTCTTTTTGTTAGGACTCGAGGGTTTTTAGGCATTTAATTCGAAGACTTTTCCTCTCTATATAAAAAATAGCTATGTCACAATCTGGACGACCATGATCTGCTCCCCCCTGGACGACCATGATCTGACCATGCCCCCCCCCCTAGAATTGATCCTGGGTACGCCCATGATATAGCCTATATATTAACATACCTGTTATAATATAACATATATATTATATAGCTAAGAGCAAGTAAAAAACTCTAATCTAATATTATTTAAAGATGGAAAAAAATGTTAACAGATAATTTAAAACACATGATAAAATTATAATAAAATAATTTAAATGAATTAATAATTTTCTTTTTTTTAGGGCTTAGCCTTTCTACTGAAAAATCTACCAACATATTGTAACGTTCCTCCGCGAAGTTCTATTCAAATTAATTCATACAATGATTGAAAAATATAACGAAGATTTATCTCAAACGCAATTATTGAATGTTCTGCTTTTTTTTATATTAATAAATTATATCAGAATTATTCTTATTGTATTCAAAAAAGACCAAGTCATCGAGATTGTCGAATTTTTTGAAGAAATAAAAAAAATAATGGAAGAAATTCTACATAAAATTATTATTGAAATGATTTTAAGTAAGTTAAGAAAATTCTTATATTTTTTTGAAGAAGGATGATCAAAGTAAGCAGAAACAAATTTTGCTTATTCAACGTTTCTACAGATTCCTTCCGTCTTTCTCAAAACAATTTTACCAGAATTATATTTTTTTTTTAGATATCTGGGAGAATATCATTCAAACTTCTCTTAAAAACTGTTTTATTTGGTATTTTATAAAGTTTTTCAAATTGATATCTACCATAAAGAGAGAAGTTAGTGTTACTAAAGGGAATGATTTCTTCATTTTATTTGTAAGTATTGTTTTAATAAAATCTTTCTCAGTAATTGTCCAATAATAAACCATAGATTATGCAAATATCATATATCAGTAGTCTATAAGCAAAATAAAAAGAAGGAAAAAATTTGACTTCATCATCCCCTATAGTATAAAAATGCACAAATATCAAATGTAATTTTAATATCAATTTTCATTTGTATAGGTATTAAGACTAACAACTGCTGTCTACGCATTATTTTTAAAAATGATCGAAGAAATGTCGGAATTTTGAAGGATGAATTCCAGATATTTTCTTTATTGAAATTTCTTTCCACTTATTATTTATTTTTTTCTTTTAAACTAGTAGTTACTAATATACTGTAGGTTCACAAAAATGTAACTTTGATACAATTTCCATAAGTATTTGTAACCATTAAGTGTCGATTTTATACGTTTCAATTAAAAAAAAAATGTGTTATTGTCTTTTATGTTTTTACATTTTGTTGTTAATTTTGTTTTATCCTCTTACCTCAAAACATAGGCGCCGGAACTCGGGGGGGGGGGGGGGCAAGGGTACATTATAGTAGATTAGTTTTTGTTTTATACTATTTGAACATATTAAATTATCTTAATTTTCAAAAAAAAAAAATTTTGCCCCCCCCCTCCGATTCAAATTCGTTCCGGCGCCCCTGCCTCAAAATCTCGACATTAAACCAATATTTTCACTCTATATATTGACATACGAAGAAGATAGACAAAGTAAAACTGATCGCAGAGCACACAAGTTTCTCTAAACTTACAATTAGATAATTGAAAGTTATGTTCCGTGCTAATCACACCAGATTTTTCGTGTCGACATTTTATTGTAATAATTTCCCCACGGTACCATACATTAGAATTCTAAATGTAAAACAAAAAAAATATACCATTTCTCTTATCTTTCCTATGAAGTACAAGAGAAAAGTGTGCTTCAAACAATTTTGAGGGCAAAATGAGAATATATGTTTTAAAGAGCATCTAAAAAATAATTTTGAATCTTAATCAAAATCGTTAGAGTGAATTTTGAGAAAATAAAAAAAAATATACTGAAAAAGTGCATGAGTAAAGTACTAGTACTTTTTGGCCGATTTTGTTCAATAGCTTCATGTTTCGTCTCAGAGGGGTAACTAATTTAAATATAAAATTTCAAGCTCCTAGCTCTTTTTGTTCTTGAGATATTTCGTTCACAACACACCAACAGACTCTTTTGTGGATCCTCTTTTTTTAACTCATGGAGGGGAGCCCCAAAACGTGTATTTCCATATATATCTTGATATTTTATGGTATTTATATTTTTGAGCTTCAGCTTAATCTAACAAATAAATAGGCTTCACCCCTCGATGAGATAAAAATAACTGTCTCAAATGCTCAAATGATAAAGAATAATGAATTTGAAATGAAACTCAAATTTTTCTTCTTTTAACAAAATATATTTTCATTGTACTTGTAGTTATATTTTATCTCCCTAACGCAGATATACATATTCCTCCCCTTAACGATTAAATTAAAGCATACATACAGTATAATAATAAATAACCCTATTTAATATTTTAGAATCTTCCATCGACAAATGAATTAATTACTTTGAAGAAGTGTTAATTTCTTTTAATCCAAGTTTAGAGATTTTGGGTTTCTTGTTCTTTTTAAATGTATTAAATATTAAAATATTGATGTCTTATTTAAAGGGAATTTAAGAGGGTTTGAATTTTTTTCCTTTACTCGCGCTGTTACTCTTTCTGTTAAGTAGTGCCATCTATAATTTTTATATATTATGTAAAGTATTTTCCAATTAAAATTTAGGAAAGAATTCTAAAGCACTTTAGAAGAAGAAGAGCCGGCTCTCGGTTACAATATATTGTCTAAATTTTAAAAAATAAAAAAGTATAATTTGAAATAGGCTTACATTTTTTTTTTAATTAAAAAAAAAAACATCTACTTTCCCTTCTCAGGTAAGTTATTTATGTAATTCTTTTACAAAAAAGTAAGCATTTATAAAAAAAATTTTGTTGGAAAAATTTGTTTTTAAAATCCCCCCCCCCCCTCCCAAATGGATGATTACAAAATAAATCGAATAATGAATTTAAAAAGAACTTTATTTCTACTGTAATTTATATTCTGCAAAAATTTTCTCTTTTTTTGTAAATTTTTTTTATTTATGCCTTAATCAGAGGTCATATGCCATAATGGAATTTATAAAAATTTTCTTGAAAAGAATCAATTTTTAAATAAAAAATTTTATTTAAGAAAAAGTTTGTTAATTTAAAGAACTGTAAAAGATGGCGATTCGTTAAACGGGCAAAATAAAAAAAAAAGATAAAAATATGAGGTAAAAGATTTTACTAAAATTTAATTATGTCAAGTAAATTTGACTAATTTTTAGCTGTGTAGCTCTCAGGGCCGGATCCAGGGGGGGGGGGCAGTGGGTGCATTTGCCCCGGGCGGTAGATATCAGGGGGCGGCAATTAAAGAAAGATTTACTAAAAAAAAAGGTAAAATGATATGAATTTTGTATAGAAAATTTTAAGGAGGGGGGGCAAATTAAATTTTGCCCCCCCTAAAAATCTCCTAGTTCCGGCCCTGGTAGTTCTCTCTATTAATGTTACTCAAAATGTTAAAATTTTAATTGCTTTTATTTTAAAAGAAAATTTTCGAGAATAAATATCAGTAGATTTTGTGCCACTTATTAATTTTTTTTATAATATACCAGTACATAACATAAGAATTACTATACGCCTATATAAAAGTTTTTTCTATTTAGAAGTAAATAATTATTCGATTAAAAGTATTATAATTCTAGGCTGGTGAAGTGTATAAAGCAGGGGTCGGCAAAATTTACGAAACAAGGGACTGTAGAGAGTAAAATTTTGAGTCAAGTTACATATATAATTATAAAATTTCTTTCCGAAAAAGAGCAAGCTCCTTAGAATATTAGTGTAATAACCTATATAGTTTTTGATTTCATAAGTTTAATCTCTAGTAATTGTAATATTTGGTTCTAAATATGAAAATCAATAATTTCACAAAAAATTTTATAGATTATTTTTTTGTTTAAGATCTTTTTCGGCATCTAAGGCCATTTAGACCCAGCCCCTTATTTATTTCATATTTTATATTTATTTTATTGGTATCCAATTCATTTCAAATAAATGTTTCTCCTGGGACGGCACCCTTGACTTTAAGATGTTGATTTGCTCATATAATTAATATAAGTATCAATCTTAGTTCTAATTGTTTTGAGAAGCAAAAATACTAAATAAATTACTATAATTAATTTGAATAAAAAATAAATCCAGGCAAGAATTGTTCTATTTGTTAGATAAAGTGATAGTTATCAATTGGAACCTGTGAAAAATATGACTTTTTTTTCTCCTTGTTTTTCTGATGATGATGATCAAAATGAGTATTCGATGTTAAAAATATTAATTTTTGAAATTTATAACCAAGTGTTTTTTAATTTCTTAACTTTTCAAATTACATGTTTCAATTATACCCTACGGTTGATAGTTGAAATTTAATATTATTGGTAATGTTTAACAGCCTGGATAATTTGGATATTTACATGTATTTAAAGTCTATATGGCCTAAAATGCCGAAAAAACTTTAAAAAAGTAAAAAAGAATAAAACATTTATAAAGAATAAATTTAAAGAGAAAAAAATTTATGTCAAGGGTGAGAAGAGATTGGGGGGACCAATTTCACTTTACAAAAAAGATGATCTTAAACAATTCCTAACTCTAGTGATTTGAATAAAAATCTAAAATTTAATAACTTCATTTTTTTCAGAAAGTGAACATGGCTTTGGAGAATTTTAAATTGTGTATAAAATTACTTATCTATTCGGGAGTATGGTAAGTGTTTTTTTTTTTTTTTTTTTAGATTATCATTGCTTAAAATTTGTATTTTTAAAGTAAAGAAAAAAATTATTTTTGGTTGTCCGAATATATCTAATTTTTTTTATACCAAATCGGTCCAGTACAAGACCGGTCTAACTCGAAAAATGCAATATTGAGTTTTTTGCACAAATTTTCTTCAAATTGCCTCAACTATCTTTGTGCAAGTTCGTTTCTTAAACAACTTAGTGGATCACCCCTAGATTGAGCGGGGGTTAGTGAGTATTTGTGGAACGGGGGGTCGTGCAAGAGAGATTTTTTTAATGAACTTATATAAGGAAAATAATTATTTATAATTATATTTAATAAATAATTAAAAATCTATGTTTATTTTAATTGAAATCCCCCCCTCTCGTAACAAGATGTCTGGCTACGTCCAGGGGAAATATCCTTTTTTTTATAAAATAAAAAGAGATTAGTGAAAAATTTTGATCTTGATTATTTAAAATAATTTCTTATTAGAAAAAAAAAATATCTAAAAGAACAAGTGTGAGTTGTAATAAGGAAATTGATCAATGAATATGAACGGAGAAGTTATTACTCATTCATTCACGTGAATAAATAATTACAGATCTTTTGTTTCATTCATCAAGAAGAATAATTAAATATTTATTTACTACATTCGTATTTGAAATTTCGTGGACCACTAACATAATTTTTAATCACAGTCACCACCTCTTAATTATATAATTTTTAAAGGTCTAACATATCAAATCACAATAATACTGTATAATAATTCAGTTATTTTTATTTAAAAATTCTATTAAACCACGTTAATTAATTTAAATAGTATGGATGCCTGCTCTATCGCTTATAATAATGATCAATTTACTTATAAATTTTTCTTTTCTCAGAGGCGTACCGAGACAGTTGGGGGCCTGGGGCGGCACTAGAAGAGGGGGCCTTATATTGAATTTTTTTTTTTTTTGGGGGGGGTGCTCATCTTTAAATATCCTTCTCCTCGATACACAAAAATATTTTTAAAATACCGTATATCCCTGAACCCCAAGGGCCCAGGGGCCTCTAGAAGAGAAATTTTCATTAAATTTTGTTTTTTTTTTTTTTAATCTAAATTTTCTCATTTTTACTTGAGCTCTGAGGGCCCCGGGGCCTCTCAAAGAGAAATTTTCATTAAATTTTGTTTTTACTTGAGACCTGAGGGCCCCGGGGCCTCTCAAAGGGAAATTTTCATTAAATTTTTTTTTTATAAATACATGTATATGGGGGCCTATGCCAGCTCGGGGCCTGGGACGGACCGCCCCCCCCCCCCCCTTTGGTACGCCACTGCTTTTCTACTCTCAATTCTAGAAATTATTTTTAAAACTAATCTACTGAAAAGCCCACATTAATTTAATCATTTAGATGAACTTATCATAAGCTTCATAAATTTATCAATTATATTATAATGACATCGGCCAAAAAAATGAATACTTTTGCGTATTATCCGTTTATTTGTAGATATTTCGATTCTAATGGTATAGAATCATCCTCAGTACAATCAACAGATGTTTTGCAAATCGTCAACTCTTCCCATCCAATATGACAAAACAGCTGCGCATTCCATGAATGTAATTTTCATACAGTAATCCATAATACGCAAAAGTATTCATTTTTTTGGCCGATGTCCTTATAATATAATTGATCATCCTTACGGCCATCTACTAACAATTCATAAATTTATATTTGCTTTGATTGTTAGGAGAGATGCAAATCAAGCATTAGATTTTTTATTAATTTCTCCAGATCTCCTCTAAGTTATGCTCCACTTGGTAATCTCTCTGGAGAATCAACAACTGCCCACACTAGAAATAATCGAAAAATTAATTTGTCTCCCTTCTAATAAGTATACACTATTTAATTTTTAATTAATATAAAAGTTTTTGTTTTTATTTTAGGGTTGAACCGGAATCTTGGTCAAAATTTGCAATATTTTTGCGACGTTTTCTAACATTTATTGCAATAGCAGCTTCTCTATTCGAGTATTATGGAATGTGTGGATATTTTATAAATATTTTTGGCGATTTTAATGAGGCTCTTTTATCGGGTGTCCTCGTTTCTTTGGGTTTTATTAATTACGTAAAAGTCATTCTTATGGTAATCACACGAAGGCCTCTTGAACGAATAATGGAGGGCTTTGAAAGATTCTACTATATGGCTGAAGAGGTTTTGGACAAAGAGATATTTAACAAGGTTTTCAGTAAGTAAAAAAATATTTTATTTTAATAATAATTATTAGGAGACAAGTCTATTTTATTTTTAATTTCAAAATGTTTGCTTGCCATCATTAGGTAAGCACAAAAAGAATTTGACAATGGTGATATGTTCAAGAAATTTTTATAGATTTCACGATAGGGAGACCGTTAAATAATTTTTTTAAATCAATACTAATTATTTAATAAGAAGGTATTATATAATAAGAGAAAAAAATTTTCTTTATATAATACTTTAATTTTTAATATCATTATAACGATTTTTTGATAAATTATTTTAACATAATTGATTTCCCTTAATCAATTTTTTTAAATATATTTATTTCTAGGTCTTAGAAAATGATCTTAGAAATTGGGCATTTATATTTAATGTACTAAGATAAATTTTTATTTATTTAAGTTAAGGAAGTATAAATGGACCCTGTTACGCATTAGTGTGTCAAACGCCAGCTACCGAGATTTGAGAAAATTAACATTAAAGTTTTTTGTTTTGATTAGAATAATTATATATAATTTTTGTTGTCAATTGTGCAAGTAACATTAAATATAAATTTTTTTGGGACATATTTCATAAAAAATACTATTAATTATAGCATTTGAAACAATATTCCGTGCTTAACTCAATTTTTAATTTTTTTGGCGCTTGACACACTAATGCATAACAGGTTCCAATTAGCCTCGCCCCGTAGAAATTTTTTATATTTGAAAACCAGGGCATGATGCATTAGTGAAGAGTATCAATATAAAATGGTTTTATTTACCTAATCACCGATAAATAAAATATTTTTTTTAAGGTGCGCGTCTCGAAAAACCGTTAAAACACGATTGACTCGAGGCGGCAAGAGATGGCGTTAGTGTTCCCCATAGGAATATAAGGGACCTATTTCATTTCATTCTAGACCTTCCAGCTAATTAATTAAGGGTAGAAAATTAATTATTTTTGAACACAATGATTACTAATTTAATTATCTACAACTTAGAGAGCTCCTTTTTTTAAATATCTTTTATTTAATGCGATTAATCTAAAAAATATATTTTTTTTTTCGAAAATCAAAAAAAGGACTTCTATTATTTGTAGATATTTTAAATAGCTTTAATTTAAAAATATTTGAGGTCGATAGCTTCAAAATTGTGGCCGCTGGAAAGTCCCAAAATTAGCACCCCGAGACGCGCACATATAATAAAAGATATAAGTGGTACGCCTTTAGTTAGGCAACCAAACTACCAACTTTGATTCTAGTTATCCGTAATAACCAGGGGCAAATAAATAATCTGTTCATCTTTCACAGCATATGAGATTATTTGTATCCGGTTCTAAATAATTATTAATAATTAAAATAATATCAAGGATCGCGGGTTTTGATCCCAGGTAGTCCGATGATTTTATTTAAACCATTTGGATACCAAATACTATATTTTAACTATATTTTAAAGAGCATTTGCTCTTTGGCCTATTTTGTTTAAAAGTTTAGTGTTACGAGCCAGGGGGTATTTATCTTAAATATCAAATTTCAACCTCACAGACACCCATACACACAGGCGGGCAGATCATTTTGCGGGATCCATTTTTTTGAATTCAGAGGACCTTAACTTGTATTTCCATCAAAACCTCGACATCGAATTTATAAGAGAAAGTAAGAAATTTTATTTTACTTTCTCATACCTCACTCTGGTGTGACAATCATAGTAGACAACTTTCAATTATCGAAGGTAAGAAAGTTTTGCCCTGTGCGATTAGTTCCACCAGATTTTTGAAATTGGTCGCTTCTCTTCCCATTTTAAATTTTATTTTATTAAAATGTATATATTAAAAAATGAAATAAAATATCGATTTAACAAGTTTTTCATTAAAGAAATAATTTATGAATTATAGCTTTATATGATTACCTTGACCGTTAAGAAATTGATCTTTGAAATGGAACGATTGACACGTACGCGGGCAGTCTTGGCAAATATTAAGAACAAAAAAAAAAAGCAAGTATAAAAATTTGCAAAAATGAAACTAAAACTTATTTGGGGAGGGGGAGAAAGATCGGAAGGGGATCGACTTTTTTTGCTCCTTGGACATCATTAACAAGCAGGGGCGCCGAAACGAATTTGAATCAGGGGGGGGGGGGGGCAAAAATTTTTTTTAGAAAATTAAAAAAAAAAATTTAATATGTTCAAATAGTATAAAGCAAAAACAAATCTACTATAAAACTTTAAAAATTTTAAATAAAATCACAATTT
>JAKCPI010027838.1:0-15024 GCA_023213315.1 Euborellia annulipes | reverse complement strand
ATACCTGAGCACTCGCCCTGTAAAATATCGGACCATACACCTCATATTTTTAAAAATTATAGTAATTCATTAATATTGTAGTACTGACTGTTGAGTTGTATAAAGGAAGGGTTGCGAAAGCAGAGACTATATATTTCTTGACGCTGAAGATGGCCTCTATCGAGACAGAAACGTCGGCTCAATAAAATATTTAAAGAAAAAAATTTGACTGTCATTCTCTGCTTTCGTAACCCTTCCTTGATAATATCAACTATGACTCTATTAAATTCATTAATTTTAATAAAAAATATTACAATTTTTTTAAAATTAACTCTGAAATTACTGCCTAGCTATTAAACATTTAATTTTTGTTATAAATTTTTAATTATAATTTTAAATCATTTATTTTTAATTTTTTTTATTTATTTATTCGATAAATATTTTAATTTCCCCCAAATGAAATTATGATCAGAGATTAGAAAATTAAATAATTAGAATTAGAGAAAGTAAAAATTTATTTTCAATATATAATAATAATAATAATAATTGTAAATTAATAATAATTACAAATAATTACAGTATTTTAAAAATAAAACATTTTCTACTATAAATTGCAAATATTTCGGGGGCTAAATTTAACACAAACCATCATCACAATTAATTCCATTTAATTGATCGAACTAAAAACTAAAAAAAAAAAAATCACAATTTTTTTTTGACCTTTTAATTTTGGCCCTTTAAAGGTTAATTAGATAGAAAAAGAGATGTTAAGAAAATAAAAGGTTAAATTATTTCATTAAGAAGAGAGACTAACATAATAGACCCTTCTCAACCCATGTAATAGACAAAAGTTCGATAATTGAAATTTAATATATATGATTAATTATAGAATAATAATTATGAGATTTATTTATTCAATTTTTATTATCTTTTAAGAATGAATACATTATAAATGTTATTATATTTATGTATCTTTTTTAAAAAAGCATATAAATATAGGCTAATAGGGATCGGCTATTACACTAGCCTGCCATCTTTTGCAGGAGTGCTGAACTATTTGACACAATTTTTAAATATATCTACTAATCTTATTTTAAAATTTTCTTAATTAATATGTGATTAAAAATAGCAATAAATCCATTTTTAAATTTCAAAAAAATTTAAGATTTTTGGGACAGATGGTTTGCTGTATTTGCTTGATAACAAAAAAAAAAATAATTTTCTTAATTTTTTAATAAGTCACTGAAAAATTATAACTTTCTGTCCCAGATTATTTTTTTTATTTTTTTCACACTTTTTAATAAAACTTGAACTGGTAAGGCCACATGGCGGATCCGTGGGTTCAACTCCCCGGCGGCACACCCTTATTTTTCGGGTATATGAATTAATAAAAATAGGATATTTAATTATATAAATTCCCCTCGCGGCTTACATACGCGATGTATATAATATCTCAAATATTGTATATCCCTATGTAATTATTTTTTATTATTATTTTTTTATTAACACTTAAAAATGAAGCTTCCCCCAGAATGTAAATAATAGAAAATTGATATTCCACACCTCCAAAAAGTTTATCTATAGAATAACGCCTTACCTAACTTTTAAATTGAAAATTAATAATTTATTAAATATGTACATTTTTTTATATGGACCCTGTTATGCATTAGTGTGTAAAAAATTAAAACTGAGTTATGCACTGAATATTGTTTCAAAAATGCTATAATTAATAGTATTTTTAATGAAATATTATATGTCCGAAAAAAATTTATATTTAATGTTACTGCAAAATTGACAAAAAAAATTATAATATAATCCAATGAAAATAAAGAAACTTTAATGTTAATTTTCTCTAAACTCGGTAGGTGGTGCTTGACACACTAATGCGTAACAGGGTCCATATATGGACTGAAGATTGGAGACATTAACTCGTTTCCATATTTAAAAAAAGACTTTTTTTCCATTTTATATTTTCATATTATGGTACAAAAATTAATTAAAATACCACCATTTGTCTGGACACCTCTTAGTCATATCTCGAGACATCACCCGCCAGGGCCTACCGCATCTATATAGAAATTAACCTCCCAAAAAAAAGGTTAATTTTTTTTAAGAAGAAGAGAAAAACGAAAGGGACCAAGGGAGACATTTTCTTGGTTAATTGCTCTGATCCCTCCCCCTAAATAAAAACCTGCCTTGCTTGCCTGAAAAAATAAATAATTGAATAATTAAAAATGGATTTGAGAGATTTAGAAACCACCCCAAGGGAAAAGGACATCTTTGAAAATTAATTTTAGAGATCTGCATTGATAGCATCATCGTATTTTTAATTAAATCTTCGAAATAATTTAATTGGAAATTTCGCTTTTTATTTTTACGCATTTGAATTGATCAATAAAACCGACCAAAACCGACCTGGAAATGAAACAATCAATTAAGAAATTGCTCCATTGTTTTTGTTTTTTTTTGTTTTTATGATCGTCAATTACTCAGATAAAAAAAAAAAAATTCAATAAAGCTACAATTTGATTTCGAAACAAAATAATTATTTTTTCATTCAAAAAATTTCCATTTTATCGGGGCAAAAAAAAAAAAAAAAAAAAATGAAATGCGAATTTCCTTATCAATCTAAAAATATAAAAATAAATAAAATAATTGAATTTATTTAATAAAAAAATAACAAAAAAATTAAATTTATACAAAATTCGTATATCAAAAGGAAAAAAAAAATAAATGGATTAGGTATCTATTAATAATTTCAAAAAAAAAAAAAAAAAAAAAATGAATTGAATCCCCAAAAGTAGTATAACTACGCCGAGCGTCAATTTTTTTAAACAGAGATAGGCTACTTAAAAAATAAATAAAAAAAATTTTCTATCCATCGAGAATGAGATCGGGACCTATTGGTTAGTGAGATTAGAAAATAGTTTAAAAAAAAATTTCAAGAAAGAATGTTGATATTAGGACCCTGTTATGCAATGGTGTGTCAAAGACCAAAAAATTAAAAATTGAGTTAAGCACGGAATATTGTCTCAAATGTTATAATTAATAGTATTTTTTTTATGAAATATGTCTTTAAAAAATTTATATTTAATGTTACTTGCAAAATTGAAAAAAAAATTATATATAATCCAATGAAAACAAAAAACGTTAATTAATTAGGGCCTGTGGGAGTTTTTGAAAAAAAACTTTATTTAGCCTAACACCAATGACAATGTTTCGTCCACTTGTGATTTCTTCAGGAGTTAAGTGTTTTTTTTTTTTTTTTTTTTTTTATATTTTTTTTTTTTATTTATTTATTTCAAAATATAGAAATTAAATTTTAATTTTAATTCTATAATATCATTTCATCTAGACATATTGGTATCGAAGTTTGTTAAATTTTTCATCCCTCCGTTATCTGTTTCTGGCGATATTTCGCATTTAACCATTTGCTAAAAATTCCTCACAAAATTTTCCTGCAAATAAAAAAAAAAAAAAAAAAAAAAAAAAAAAAAAAATTGAATGCACTCTAGTCAGACAATAGTGTGAGGGCTTGATAACTAATTTTAGTCTATCTTTTTATCTTGTAAAAAGATTTCGAGTGAATGAGCTTCTTTCGAGTTAAGATAAAAATAAATTTAGACCCTGACCTGAAATTGAAATCGATCTTAGAGGAACCTCTATGATTCTTCTTAGTCAAATTTACGATCATCATTCATTCAGGGATGTCCCAAGATATTTTTTTTTTTAATTAAATAAAATTTCACTTCAAAATAAATAACTGATCAATTGTTTGTTCAAGATGAAAACATTATTTATATGAATAAAAATATTTGTCTCTTTCTTTTACAAATGAGACGATAAAAAAAATTTTGATAGTTAATAAACAAATCAGTGACCCGTGGGTAAGACATTCTTGACGGACTATATTTACTTTCTGAATCACAAATTTCTGGCTCTTTTTATTAAATTTGTTAGTGTTCAATAATTCAATTTTTTTTCTACAGGCTATCGCTATCCTGTAGAAGAATAATAAAAACTGATAAATTCTTAAAAAATATTTCTATTTTTATCCCCCTACCTACCAAAATGCCTATCATCTTAATAAAATCAAAATATTTTTAGATTAGTTTTAAGGTGTGTCCACTGATACTCTAGCTAGATTTTGTCCATCTCGATAGACCTTAGACCTAATCTAGCTAGGGTGCTCTCAATGGTATGTCCATTAGTAGAGAGAGCCTCATATAGCTCTAGCTAGAGTAAATCTAGCAAAAAAATCTACGGTGCCGCCTCTAACAAGTAAGTAGATAAATTAGCTTTTAAATTTTAATTTTAATTTGTCAATAATTCTACCTGGTATTTCTGTCGTAGATGCTACAAAGGTAAAGGTCAAATCAGGGGCGTATATAGAAATTTTTTTTCGGGGGGGCCCGAACTCAAAAAATTTTTCTGCGGAAATTTTTTTTTAAGAAACTATATTTTTTTTCACACGAAATTTTTTGCGGACCATTTTTTCTATTGCGGAACCAAAGTTGTCCATCCTGCGGAAAAATTTGTTGCGCTGATGTCTGTATATCCCTATATATGTATATGTGTTTGAGAAATTTCGGGGGGGCCCGGGCCCCCCTCGGCCCCCCCCCCCCCCCCCCATAAATACGCCCCTGGGTCAAATGCTCAAATGGCGATGACCAAAAAGGAAAAAAAAAAAAATTCAATTTGACTTTTTCTCTAAATCTAGATCGACAAAAAAAAAAAAAAAAATTATAGAGAAAGAGAAAGTAAACTAGGGAAGGAAAAGGAGTTTGAAGTCAATTTTCGATTTTGGAATTGACTTGATATTTTTTGATTCTCGGAATCGTTTAATCATTTCTGAAAGTCGACTTTTCGACTTTTTAAAAACTCTATAACTCGTTCTTAGGAGATTCAGAGTAAGTATTAAACATATTTATTTATTTATAATATAGGATTTATAAAGTATTTAAACATTTTATCAAATACAACACACACAAATATTGTTTTCAATATTATTATAAAAGAATATTCTATCCAGAAATTGCACGTGATATGGCAGCGAACATTAAAATAAAATATGAAAGTTGAGTATCAAAATAAAACATTAAAATTGAGGAATTAAGAATGCCACATATCTTCACTACCGATTTTAGAAAGCGTGTTGATTGGTGTGTTATGTGTAGGTTTTAAAAGTAAGATGAAAGTCAATCAATGAAAACGTTACAAACTATATTACCATTGGATACTAAGTATTGTAAGAAAAAAGTCGAAGTCGTTCAGTGAGAATCGATTCTAATCGACTTGAAAGAGTTTCAGCTCGATTCTAAAAAGTCGATTATCTTCAGTTGATTCGACTTTTCCATCCCTAAAGAAACACAGCCCCAACTCAAGAAATATTCCAAAGAAGGCTGAAGGCGGACTTTGCAGTTAGTTTTAGTAAATTTTCTTTTATTTTCATGGACTCCTCAACAGTCCGATTTTCATTCACGGTCGAGAAAGTGACGGCTGTCAGAAAATAAGCAAACTGACAACAGCGAGAGAGAGGGAACTGACAGTTGACAGATGGCAGCCGAAGATCGCGTCTCTTTAGCTCTGGCTATAAACAAAAGAATTAACATCTCTTTATTTAATTATTTAAAATGAGATCTCTCAATGGTACTTTTTAATTAATCAGATAATTAATTGTATGCCGCCGCCTTGGGGTCAACTCCTCTTCTTCTCTCTTCCCTTCTCCTTTTCCAATATTATAATCTTCTTTTTTTAAGCATCCATTTAAGTTTTGATTAATGACTGAGGGTTCAAGAGAAAAAATATTTTTCATTTTTTTTTTGTCATCTTTCATAACGTTTTTTTTATATCAATTCATTATCATTGCGTAATGAGCCTTATTATAGTGTAATAAATTTTGGTGCACATGGCAACGTTCATGCTCTGGATGGGTGACCGGGAATGAATAATAGACCTAAAAGATATTAAAATAATATTAGGCCTTATTTTAAGATATTTTCTAAAAAGCACTTAAATGGGAAACATTTTTATACGTATTGATTGATTCTGAAGATGGTCTCAACCTAAGACGGAAAGCTCATTCAAAGAAATATTGGCCGGAATCTTGCTCTTATTTATTTCTCACTTCCTAAGCATAGGCTATAATAATATGGGTGAATATCGCATCTTTGTTTAGATTCGAAATGGATCTTTTTTTTAATTTAATGTCTTTTTCGGCATCGAAGGCCATTTAGACCCCGTCTCTATTTATTTCAATTGGATTGGTAGCCAAGACGGGATGCGAACTCGCGACCCTTGGTATAAATGCCGGACTAAAAATGATTAAAAATGATTGAGGGATCCACACGCCCGCAGCAGGTCTGCATAGTAAACCTATAGGGACACACAGGGATACACACGCCCACACCAGGGACATTCGCAATAGATCGAAAGTGACCAGAAGAAAAGTGTGTGTCCCTGGTGCGGGCGTGTGGATCCCTCGATCATTTTTAATCATTTTTACTCGGTTGGCCAGTACGCTTACCACTACACCAAGGACCGAGGGCTCCGAAATTAATCTTATTTATATTTTTTTCACTTTCTCTTACCTCTATATATGTAATATATATATAGAGAGGAAGTATTGGATTCATGTCGAGATTTTGATGGATATACACATTTTGAGGTCCCCTGAATCCAAAAAAGTGGTTTTTGCGACATGGTCTGTCTGGCTGTGTGTGTAAAAATAAAAATCTGGTGTGACTGGCGCACAGCACACAACTTTCTCTTACCCTTCGGTAAGAGAAAGTTGCGCACTGTGCTGGTCACACCAGATTTTTTGTGTCGAGATATATTTAGTTTCCGATAGCATCTTAGTTTCAAACTTGCATTTTAAATGTTGACTGCTTCAAATAAACTATGGTTATTTTTCAAAATTTTAATCTCATATTTGGACATTTTATACACAATATAGAATCGTAAATAAATACAAAATTTCATAAGAATTGGAAAAAAAAATTTTAAATGCCTAAAAAGTTCTAAAGGGGACCCCCTTTTGAATCGAAATTAACATACAAATCCCTATAGGAAATTAACATTGTTCCTATGCGAAGATAAGGTGGAAAGGGAATTTAAAAAGAGTAGAGAGAGACGATAATGTTTGCAAGTGAGAGAGAGACATATATGTTTTCTTTGAAACAATTAAAGACACAAATAAAATAAAAAATAAATGGGAATTTAAATAATAATTGATTTTTAATCTAATAAAAAGAAAAAGATTTAAATTCCGTTACCATGGCAACCATTTCTATCTTTCCTATGAAGAACAAGAGTAAAGTGGTCTTCAGAAGATTTCAACGGCAAAATGAGAATATACATTTTAAAGAGCATCTAAAAAATAGTTCATTTATGAATTTTAAAAAAAATCCTTGGAGGGAATTTTGAGAAAATCGAAAAAAACTGAAAAAGTACATCAGTAAAGTACTAGTACTTTTTGGCAGATTTTGTTCAAAAGCTTATTTTGAGATTCTTCAAAGGTACCTAAGTTAAATATAAAATTTCAATCCGGTAGCTCAATTCCTTCATTCTAAAAAAAATCGTTACACACACACAGACACACAGACACACACACACACACACACACACACAGACCAATTTGCGGGACCCACTTTTTTGGACTCAGGGGACCTCAAAACATGTATATCCATCAAAATCTCGACATCGAATTTTTGACATGATCGCATTACTTTCTCTCCTATATATTTCATATATAGGGTACGAGAAAGTAAAAATGAAAATGTAAATATTCAAATTGGTGTTTTGATTTTGGAGTCTTTATTAAATAATTTCATTGTCCAGAGACTCCATGCAAAAAAATTCAATAAATAGCTAAAATTTAATTAAATAAAAGAAACTTGTGTTTTCTTTCTTGGACAAAAAGTGACAGGTAATAGGGCCTATGTCGTTTTTTGGTATAATTATTAAAAATCAATAAATTTTCAATAATATTTATTTTTTGGTTTACAGGTGCGCTAACATGTTTTTTGTCCAAGAAAGAAAACACAAGTTTCTTTTATTTAATTGTATTAATTTGGACTACATCCACCATTTTATCAGATAAAATTTATTTGTGCTCTTTAATAGGCGAAAAAAAAAAGATTTTCTGCTTATAAATTTAATTATTTAATTAAAATATTTTAAATCAAATAAATCTCATAAAAACTGATTAAATATTTTCAATATAAAGAATTAAAAAATATAAATTAATTAAAATAAATATTTTATTTATGGTTATAAATTGAAAATAAATTATTTTATAGAATTTTTTTTTTCTCCTAAATATTAATATAGAAAATTTCGGAATTTTCATTTCATATTTTTAAAACTTTTAATTAAAGAATTAATTAAATTAATCTAAAAAAAAAAAATGTTTTTAAATCATTTTATATTGCTTATATTAGCATTCAAAATGAAAAAAGTGTTTAACTCTTTACTCCCTAAGCGTTTCAATATTAAATTTTATTTAATTGCCAACGAATGAAACGAACACACTTGACTATACAAGAATAATTTTTTAAATTTATTCTTTTTTTTCGACTTTTTCCCATTTTAAAAGTATCTTAGGCCTCAGGGGGCCCCGGGGCTCTCGACTCGGCTCTTAATGAGCTCTGACAGGGAGAGGGGGGTGGAACCCCCCGAGACACCCAAGATGCACTGCAAGCAGCCAACCCTTACATTAAAACACGAGAAAAAATTCTATTTCTCTCTCTCTGGGTTCCATTAAGAGCCGTTCTTGTCTTGTCCGCCCCCCGCCTCCCGTTCGTTCGCGATTTCAACCCCCTGCGCAGTCGCAAGGGTGTGGGTGTGTAGAGAGGGAAGAAAAAAATAAGAGAAAAGAAACGACCATTTTTCCATGACCCCTCCGATCTATTTTCTTTTTTTACGCCCATCAATTCCCTTCCCTCGCACAGATAAGAAATTAAAAGTGGTAAAATAAAATAACTTTATCAATCACATTAGCATTTTTTTTTTTTTTTTTTTAATATATAAAATCATAAATGGGGAAATAATTTGGACGTCTCGTCTCGTCTCTAGAAATATGAGATAATTTCAAAACAACTAAAAGAAGGGAGAAAAGAAAGAAATGCGTTATTTGGTGTCACAACTTTTATTTTATTCTTTTTAATGTTAAAAATATTGAAATCATAATTTGTTTCATTTTTTTTAAGATGTGTCAAACCCGTACTGCGAGATTAAGCCTTTAATTGAAGTTTTTCATTTTTTTAAATAGATCAAATAGACTACAATAGGAAGTCATAGGGATGGAAAAGTCGACTCTGACTTTAGTCAAGAATCGATCTTTTACTGAAAATAATCGACTTTTTAGAATCGAGTTGAAACTCTTTCAAGTCGATTAGAATCGATTCTCACTGAACGACTTCGACTTTTTTCTTACAATACTTAGTATCCGATGGTAATATTGTTTGTAACGTTTACATTGATTGACTTTCATCTTTCTTTTAAAACCTACACATAACACACCAATCAACACGCTTTCTAAGATCGGTTAGTCAACATATGTGGCATTCTTAATTCCAATATTTTAATGTTTTATTTTGATACTCAACTTTCATATTTTATTTTAATGTTCGGTGGCATATCACGAGTGCAATTTCTGGATAGGATATTCTTTTATAAAAATATTGAAAACAATATTTGTGTGTGTTGTATTTGATAAAATGTTTAAATACTTTATAAATCTTAATTATAAATAAATAAATATATTTAATTTTCTGGGGGGGGGGAGTATCTCCTAAGCTCGATTCCAAAATCGGAAATCGACTAAGTAATAACACCAGCGTTAAAAAATGCTATTCTCTAAACCAAGTTTTAACAGCGACGTTAGCCTTCGAGCCTTAGTGTAGTGGGTATCCTGCTAGCTATTTGTAACAATGGTCGCGGGTTCATATCCCATCTCACTCGACAATTTATTTCAATTGAATTGGCTACTAATCGGATCATACCGTACCGGACCATCCAAGGATAAACGGGGACGGGGACAAAGTGGCCTTCGCTGCCGAAAAAGACCTTAAATGAATTAAAATAAGAAGTTAAAATATTAAAGGCACCCCTAGTTATGACATTAATTTTTAACACGTTAACATGTTAAAGCTTTTGCTTTCAGAATAGCAATTTAAGACAAGGAGGTTTTAAAATGAATTTAACTCTGAATTCAGATGTTAAAAGTTAACGTTTTTGCTTAGAGAATAGACCTGCTAGTGAGTTAAAATGTTAAGGCATGTTTAAATACATTTACCGTAAATTAAAATTATTTAAACAATCTAAAATATACCGGTAAAACATAAATCCACGGTAAAATTATCAAACGTTGGGGAGCACTGATTTAGTTAAAAAAAATTTTCAAATAAATTCTCTGAAGCGTTATTTTTCCTTTTGAATTATTCTAAATCTTTATGAAAATAGCTTCACTATTTTAACTTGCATAAGTAATATTTATAAAATAAAAAAAAAAAAATTACTGATTTTATAGATGAATAAAACACAACAAAGAACATTCATTTCAGCGCCATTAATTCTTTTACGACGTTTAGATTATGATCTTTGTTGAGCCATGATCTTAGTGAAATATATATCAATATTTCAAGTAAGGCTCGACTCACGGTGATTAGATTTGCAAACAAATTTGCCTTGACCTAAAAAAAAAATACATTTACCCTAGAATAGAGAATTGCAAGTGAATGAAGCCATTCTCTTTCTTTCTTACCCCTGTATTGACACAAGGAGGATTTCCACTCTCGTAAATTAGTGAGATTTCTCACTAAAGACGAGGAGGGGCGTCTTTTAATTTTTTTTCCAGTTTACTTGAGCGGCGGGAAGCCTTAACGAGGAATACTTCACGGCATGGTAAATTTCAATATTGGAAAAACAAAAACGGCCAACATAAGAATTATTTCCGGTCAAACCACATCCGGCGCCCGAATCTTTTGTTTCCTATTGTCTCCCCGTGGGCTAAACCTAAAATATTCTAATTTCTCGTTATTAAAAACACAATGGGTTAATGTGCAAGCAAAGCGGCCGGCGTGCGTCCCACACGAAGCTGAAATTGATTCTCCTCGAAATCAGTTCTGCTCACAGCTTGAAATTTGTCCATCGGTTTCTTCTTATTCAATTAAACCTCCTCAAAAAAAAAAAATCTTATTTTTTATAGAGAGATCCGTGAAAGAATTAATTTATAAATTAATTTTTTTGTAAGGTGCGGTCAGAATTTTAATAAAGGAACAAAAATTATGTTTCTTAATATTGCTATTTTTTTAAACAAAAATAAAAAACCTAAGAAAAAATCATTATAAAATAAAGGTTGGCACCTTCTGTTTTTGAAGGAAAAAAAAATTTGAGTGTCCAGCTTTATAATGCTCGGATGTTGATGCAAATGCATATTTGTATAGAAGTTTTTTTTTTTTTTTTCTCATTCACACTCACACACACATTCACACAGTCTTTTCGGCAACTCAGGCCATATAAGACTTTTTACGATATCCGTTATTGATAAATATACATATATGGGGTCCAGGCATTTCTATTTAAGCCATTTGGTATCCAAATGGCTTAAATAAAATCATCGGACTGCCTGGGTCCGAACCCGCGACGTTTGGTATAGGAGGTAGGCACGCTACCTACTACGCCAAACTCGAGGGCAGTTCCGAGCATATGTGCATATTTTGGCTTTTTTTTGAAGAAATTCCATGCACAACGAATAAATGAATATAAAATGCGATTAAATTTGTGATCGAGCATATTTTTATTGTTTTTTCTCTTCATTGTGCATATTTGGTCATTTTATAGTGCATTAATGCATGCATATTTTAAGATATGATTATGCATGGATATCCGGACTCTAATAATAATAAAAATGTAGTGTATGCATACACCATGGACATACAAGGAGGCCTTGGAGATCATTGTTGCATTGTTGTATCAAATTCTGATTATAAATAAACGTAAAGTTATACCGGTATATTTGCTGAGACTCATTGTAACATGTTATGTTATTTTCTAATTGGTTTGAACGTAACAAAAAATTTTCATAAAATTTTTTAGATCAAAAAACTAATTTTCAATAAATAACACTTTACTACTTCCTTTCCTTTTAAAAAGAATTGAGCTACATAAATAATGAAAATTTCCTTGGCACAGCAGAAATTTTACAAAAACGTTGTTTAATAAAATATTTGTTCAAAAGAAAAGTTTGGCTATTTTATAGAGAAATTTTACACAAACCATTTTGATATCAATAGTTTTATATTTATTAAATAAAAAAACAAAAATTGTTTTAATACATTAGCTCTCTTTTCATGACCTCATCTTTTTATTAATTTTATTTTAACAAAATTTTATTTTCGTTAAATTAACTTTAAATATTAAATTATTATGATAATTGAACAAAAATTTTCCCATTTATATTCATTCGATTTTTCTTTTGGTTTTGTTTGATTTTTTTTTTTTTTTAATATTCGAAATTGAAATATTTATTTTTATAATTAAAACAAAATATTGATATTAATATATTTTATTATTAATAATTATTCTCTAAATTATATTCAAGCCATTATGATAATCATAATTAAATCACTTGCCATCAATTCATGCATTTTTGAAGATATAATTTTTTTTTTTTTAAATAAGAGTCAAAAAAAAATCTTTTCAAATTTACTGTATGTCTGTCATTATTTCTAAGAAACCTCACACTTTTTTTATATCATATATTACTCAATTAAAACCTATATCTTAGAGGAAAGGTTTACATTTTTTTTTCCCCTTTTTCTTAATTAAAAAGAATGCATTCAGTGTGAAATTTCTTAAATGTCCTTTAAACAGCGATCTTGAATAAAACTCGACTTCTCCGACCATGTGACTAAAAATGAAGACAACCGAAATAATAATAAATTTAAAAAAATCTGGTGTGACTGCTCGCACAGTCAAGGGTAAAATGAGAATATACATTTTAAAAAGCATCTAAAAAATAATTGATTTTTGTATTTTAATCAAGCGATTAATCAATCTTGAGAAAATTGAAAAAACTAAAAAAGTGCATCAATAAAGTACTAATACTTTTTGGCCGATTTAGTTCAAAAGCTTCGTGGCACGTCCCAGGGGGGCCCCCTTTCTGCCCCCGGGTCCCCCCCCCCGCCCCCCGGGGTACCTTATTTAAATATAAAATTTCAACCGCCTAGCTCTTTTTGTTCTTGAGATATTTTATTAACCGACAGACCAATTTGCGGAACCCACTTTTTTGGTCAAATCGTGCATTAATGCACGATTTCACCAAAATATGGAAATTTCCATCATCGAATTTTTGACATGAATCCAATACTTTCTCTCTATATATTAACATATATAGGTAAGAGAAAGTGATAATCAGTAAGCCAAAGTATTGAGGCGCCGCCAAATTTTTTTTTCATTCTCTTCAGTTTGTCTAAGCGTAAATTTCTCGTCTTAAGCGATAAAATTCAAATTATATTTAAATTTATTTTACAATTAAATAATTAACAAATTATCAATTTTTACTTTTTAGAGGCTATCTATCAACTCAATGACGTCTAAATCAAATGACTTTTTGTATATCATAATAATTATAACTTTTGGAGTAGCTAGAACCAATTCTCTGAAGAAAATAGAAATCCTAGTCTGATATTTATTTGCATTTCTACAGTATGTTAACAAGATCAATAGATCAGCGACATTCTTGCTTGCTTTTGTTTCTTGATACTCATTCACAACTAGGGTTGCCACACGTACTTTATAATAAAGTATTGTACGTTATTTAGGATAATTATACTCTATATTTTACGAGAATAATAAAGTACGTAAAAATACTTTTACTCGCATGATTTGATTTTTCTGCGTTTCAAAAAAGTTTGCATAAAACGGAATTTTCTAATGCACAAAAATGGCAGCAGGTATTTAATAAGACATGATAATTTTTCAAAATTGTATAAAGTAATTTCATTTTTAATATCTATCCCACATCAGCATTCACAGAGAGAGTTTTTCGCAAATGGCGAGACGAAAGAAACAAAGCGTCTCTGAACCTTAGAAAAAATGAATTACTTATTTACTTCAACTTAAATAAAGACTGTAAAGATGCTGTGCAATTGTTTAGCAATAATAATTTGATAAAACTTGCGAAAAGCGATAAAAAATATGTTCTTAAGTATAATGCTAAAGAAAAATAAATCATACTTTATTTTGACATTATGTACTTGATTTTTCTTAACTTTAATCACCAATGTACTTTAATTGCAAAAAATAGGGTGGCAACCATATTCACAACTTTAAAAAAAAAATTATTCCTTCGCTACAGTCTCTCGACGGCTCTATTAAAAATAAAATAATTTTTGACATAAATTCATGACAAATATGACTGACATCCAAGAGTATAATTTTCCCCATTTGCTAAAGATTCCATTTATGATTCATTCGTCATATTTTTTATAATGACGGAGAAGAGTGGGGGGAAGGGGGGGGATTGATCGAATCTGATTGACATTTAACGACTGCATCCTCTAAAGCCATCATAGAAAACTAAAATCTTTATTATTAAGATTAAATAATAAAAAAAAAATAAATAAATTTCTTTTAGCATAATATATGTGCATGAAATATTTAATGACAATAAGAGAAATTTTATTGAATTTCAAATTTATGAGTCGTAGTCGTTGTATTTGTAATGTCTGATAGATATTTGTTTTATGAATTCTTTCTTGCCTATTGTCATTCAATTCCATTTATTATGCATCTTAGAGTCTGTGAAATATCTTAGATAATAAATTTTGGTATTTGATCGAATGATTTGAATCGAAGATTAAAGAATAAAAATCTAAATAAAAAATCACTTTACTCGATATCAAGCCGTCACGTCACACTAGAGCGCACATCTAGCGGGCCAGCAAATGTGTAATTTCTCATCTTAACGAAAGAATGTTAAAATTTGTCAAATTCTTGTCTTGAAATGGATTTGATCTTCCTGTTAGATCTTTTGTAATT
>JAKCPI010027837.1:0-16653 GCA_023213315.1 Euborellia annulipes | reverse complement strand
ACTCAAAAATCAAAACACTCATTTGGATAATTACATTTTCATTTTTATTTTCACACACACAGACAGACAGACATACCATGTCGCGAAAACCCCTTTTTTGGATTCAGGGGACCTCAAAACGTGTATATCCATCAAAATCTCGACATCGAATTTTTGGCATGAATCCAATACTTTCTCTCTATATATACAATTATATATAATATCGACGTTCTAATTAGCAAAGTGTCTAACTCCATTTTTGTTTATTTTTCAAGAGAGCCAAAAAACATTTGTCATTGTCATTGTTAGAGCCACTTTTAAACACTTTTCGAACTGAAAAATTTGAATTACGCTCTTACCCAGTTCAGGGCATAAGGAGAAATGATATTTTTCAACAGAAAATACAAAAAAATGATTTTCGAAAAAAATGGAGTTAGACACTTTTCAACTGCGAGCGTCGATATATATGTATAGGTAAGAGAAAGTAAAAAAGTGGAAAAAATAAAATATATCGTGTTGGAGCCCTCGGGCCTTGGTGTAGTGGTAAGCGTGCTGGTCACCCGAATAAAAATGATCGAGGGATCCACACGTCCGCAGCAGGTCTGCATAGTGAATCTATAGGGACACACAGGGATATACCAGGTACACGCCCACACCAGGGACATACAGGGATTCACACGCTCGCACCAAGGACACACATTTTTCTTCTGGTCACTTTCGATCTATTGTGAATGTCCCTGGTGTGGGCATGTGTATCCCTGTGTGTCCCTATAGGTTTACTATGCAGACCTGCTGCGGGCGTGTGGATCCCTCGATCATTTTTAATCATTTTTACTCGGGCATTTATACCAAGGCTGGCGGGTTCGCATCCCGTCTTGGCTACCAATCCAATTGAAATAAATAGATGAATTTTAGCAGGAAGAGGTTTGCAGCCAAATGAAAAGAGCCTCTATTATTAAATAAGCTCTTTAATCCGGACGTTTCGTCATAGATTCACTGTGCTATCAGCCTTCCAAGCTAAAAAGTCATCAAACATTCATACAACAATACGAATGTTTGATGACTTTAGCTTGGGAGGCTGATGATGCTACTGTGAATCTATGCCGAAACGTCCGGATTAAAGAGTTTATTTAATAATAGAGGTTCTTTACATTTGGCTGCAAACCTCTTCCTGCTACAATTAATCTCATAAACAGCCACGTAATTATAATAATGAAATAAATAGAGACGGGGTCTAAATGGCCTTCCATGTCGAAAAAGACATTAAATTAAAAAAAAAGATCCATTCGAACCTAAACAAAGATGCGATATTCACCCATATTATTATAGCCTATGCTTAGGAAGTGAGAAAAAAATAAGAGCAAGATTCCGGCCAATATTTCTTTGAATGAGCTTTCGGTCTTACGTTGAGACCATCTTCAGAATCAATCAATATAAAAATCTGTTTCCATTTAAGTGCTTTTTAGAAAATATCTTAAAATAAGGCCTAATATTATTTTAATATCTTTTAGGTCTATTATTCATTCCCGGTCACCCATCCAGAGCATGAACCTTGCCATGTGCACCAAAATTTATTACACTATAATAAGGCTCATTACGCAATGATAATGAATTGATAAAAAAAAAACGTTATGAAAGATGACAAAAAAAAATGAAAAATATTTTTTCTCTTGAACCCTCAGTCATTAATCAAAACTTAAATGGATGCTTAAAAAAAGAAGATTATAATATTGGAAAAGGAGAAGGGAAGAGAGAAGAAGAGGAGTTGACCCCAAGGCGGCGGCATACAATTAATTATCTGATTAATTAAAAAGTACCATTGAGAGATCTCATTTTAAATAATTAAATAAAGAGATGTTAATTCTTTTGTTTATAGCCAGAGCTAAAGAGACGCGATCTTCGGCTGCCATCTGTCAACTGTCAGTTCCCTCTCTCTCGCTGTTGTCAGTTTGCTTATTTTCTGACAGCCGTCACTTTCTCGACCGTGAATGAAAATCGGACTGTTGAGGAGTCCATGAAAATAAAAGAAAATTTACTAAAACTAAGTGCAAAGCCCGCCTTCAGCCTTCTTTGGAATATTTCTTGAGTTGGGGCTGTGTTTGCTTTAGGGATGGAAAAGTCGAATCAACTGAAGATAATCGACTTTTTAGAATCGAGTTGAAACTCTTTCAAGTCGATTAGAATCGATTCTCACTGAACGACTTCGACTTTTTTCTTACAATACTTAGTATCCGATGGTAATATAGTTTGTAACGTTTACATTGATTGACTGTCATCTTGCTTTTAAAACCTACACATAACACACCAATCAACACGCTTTCTAAGATCGGTTAGTGAAGATATGTGGCATTCTTAATTCTTCAATTTTAATGTTTTATTTTGATACTCAACTTTCATATTTTATTTTAATGTTCGCTGCCATATCACATGCAATTTCTGGATAGAATATTCTTTTATAAAAATATTGAAAACAATATTTGTTTCTGTTGTATTTGATAAAATGTTTAAATACTTTATAAATCCTATATAATAAATAAATAAATATGTTTAATATTTACTCTGAATCTCCTAAGAACGAGTTATAGAGTTTTTAAAAAGTTGAAAAGTCGACTTTCAGAAATGATTAATCGATTCCGAGAATCAAAAAATATCAAGTCAATTCCAAAATCGAAAATTGACTTCAAACGCCTTTTCCTTCCCTAGTTTACTTTCTCTTTCTCTATAATTTTTTTTTTTTTTTTGTCGATCTAGATTTGGAGAAAAAGTCAAATTGAATTTTTTTTTTTTTTCCTTTTTGGTCATCGCCATTTGAGCATTTGACCCAGGGGCGTATTTATGGGGGGGGGCCGGGGGCCCCCCCCCCCCCCCCGAAATTTCTCAAACACATATACATATATAGGGATATACAGACATCAGCGCAACAAATTTTTCCGCAGGATGGACAACTTTTTGGTTCCGCAATAGAAAAAATGGTCCGCAAAAAATTTCGTGTGAAAAAAATATAGTTTCTTAAAAAAAAAATTTCCGCAGAAAAATTTTTGAGTTCGGCCCCCCCCGAAATAAATTTCTATATACGCCCCTGATTTGACCTTTACCTTTGTAGCATCTACGACAGAAATACCAGGTAGAATTATTGACAAATTAAAATTAAAATTTAAAAGCTAATTTATCTACTTACTTGTTAGTCTATATCTTTAAGGTACGTGTACACTGTAGATTTTTTTGCTAGATTTACTCTAGCTAGAGCTATATGAGGCTCTCTCTACTAATGGACATACCATTGAGAGCACCCTAGCTAGATTAGGTCTAAGGTCTAGCGAGATTGACAAAATCTAGCTAGAGTATCAGTGGACACACCTTAAAACTAATCTAAAAATATTTTGATTTTATTAAGATGATAGACATTTACATTTTGGTAGGTAGGGGGATAAAAATAGAAATATTTTTTAAGAATTTATCAGTTTTTATTATACTTCTACAGGATAGCGATAGCCTGTAGAAAAAAATTGAATTATTGAACACAAACAAATTTAATAAAAAGAGCCAGAAATTTGTGATTCAGAAAGTAAATATAGTCCGTCAAGAATGTCTTACCCACGGGTCACTGATTTGTTTATTAACTATCAAAATTTTTTTATCGTCTCATTTGTAAAAGAAAGAGACAAATATTTTTATTCATATAAATAATGTTTTCATCTTGAACAAACAATTGATCAGTTATTTATTTTGAAGTGAAATTTTATTTAATTAAAAAAAAAAATATCTTGGGACATCCCTGAATGAATGATGATCGTATTTGACTAAGAAGAATCATAGAGGTTCCTCTAAGATCGATTTCAATTTCAGGTCAGGGTCTAAATTTATTTTTATCTTAACTCGAAAGAAGCTCATTCACTCGAAATCTTTTTACAAGATAAAAAGATAGACTAAAATTAGTTATCAAGCCCTCACACTATTGTCTGACTAGAGTGCATTCAATTTTTTTTTTTTTTTTTTTTTTTATTTGCAGGAAAATTTTGTGAGGAATTTTTAGCAAATGGTTAAATGCGAAATATCGCCAGAAACAGATAACGGAGGGATGAAAAATTTAACAAACTTCGATACCAATATGTCTAGATGAAATGATATTATAGAATTAAAATTAAAATTTAATTTCTATATTTTGAAATAAATAAAAAAAAAAAAAAAAAAAAAAACACTTAACTCCTGAAGAAATCACAAGTGGACGAAACATTGTCATTGGTGTTAGGCTAAATAAAGTTTTTTTTTTTTCAAAAACTCCCACAGGCCCTAATTAATTAACGTTTTTTGTTTTCATTGGATTATATATAATTTTTTTTTTCAATTTTGCAAGTAACATTAAATATAAATTTTTTAAAGACATATTTCATAAAAAAAATACTATTAATTATAGCATTTGAGACAATATTCCGTGCTTAACTCAATTTTTAATTTTTTGGTCTTTGACACACCATTGCATAACAGGGTCCTAATATCAGCATTCTTTCTTGAAATTTTTTTTTAAACTATTTTCTAATCTCACTAACCAATAGGTCCCGATCTCATTCTCGATGGATAGAAAATTTTTTTTAATTTATTTTTTAAGTAGCCTATCTCTGTTTAAAAAAATTGACGCTCGGCGTAGTTATACTACTTTTGGGGATTCAATTCATTTTTTTTTTTTTTTTTTTTTTTGAAATTATTAATAGATACCTAATCCATTTATTTTTTTTTTTCCTTTTGATATACGAATTTTGTATAAATTTAATTTTTGTTATTTTTTATTAAATAAATTCAATTATTTTATTTATTTTTATATTTTTAGATTGATAAGGAAATTCGCATTTCATTTTTTTTTTTTTTTTTTTTTTGCCAACGATAAAATGGAAATTTTTTGAATAAAAAAATAATTATTTTGTTTCGAAATCAAATTGTAGCTTTATTGAATTTTTTTTTTTTATCTGAGTAATTGACGATCATAAAAACAAAAAAAACAAAAACAATGGAGCAATTTCTTAATTGATTGTTTCATTTCCAGGTCGGTTTTGGTCGGTTTTATTGATCAATTCAAATGCGTAAAAAATAAAAAGCGAAATTTCCAATTAAATTATTTCGAAGATTTAATTAAAAATACGATGATGCTATCAATGCAGATCTCTAAAATTAATTTCAAAGATGTCCTTTTCCCTTGGGGTGGTTTCTAAATCTCTCAAATCCATTTTTAATTATTCAATTATTTATTTTTCAGGCAAGCAAGGCAGGTTTTTATTTAGGGGGAGGGATCAGAGCAATTAACCAAGAAAATGTCTCCCTTGGCCCTTTCTTTTTTTTCTTCTTCTTAAAAAAAAATTAACCTTTTTTTTGGGAGGTTAATTTCTATATATAGATGCGGTAGGCCCTGGCGGGCGATGTCTCGAGATATGACTAAATAAGAGTTGTCCAGACAAATGTATTTTAATTAATTTTGTACCATAATATGAAAATATAAAATAAAAAACGTTTTTTAAATATGGAAACGAGTTAATGTCTCATCTTCAGTCCATATATGGACCCTGTTACGCATTAGTGTGTCAAGCACCACCTACCGAGTTTAGAGAAAATTAACATTAAAGTTTTTTATTTTCATTGGATTATATTATAATTTTTTTTGTCAATTTTGCAAGTAACATTAAATATAAATTTTTTTCGGACATATAATATTTCATTAAAAATACTATTAATTATAGCATTTGAAACAATATTCCGTGCTTAACTCAGTTTTAATTTTTTTTGGCGCTTGACACACTAATGCATAACAGGGTCCATATAAAAAAATGTACATATTTAATAAATTATTAATTTTCAATTTAAAGTTACATAGTTATTCTATAGATAAACTTTTTGAGGTGTGGAATATCAATTTTCTATTATTTACATTCTGGGGAAGCTTCATTTTAAGTGTTAATAAATAAATAATAATAAAAAATAATTACATAGGGATATACAATATTTAAGATATTATATACATCGCGTATGTAAGCCGCGAGGGGAATTTATATAATTAAATATCCTATTTATTAATTCATATACCCGAAAAATAAGGGTGTGCCGCCGGAAGTTGAACCACGGATCCACCATGTGGCCTTACCAGTTCAAGTTTTATTAAAAAAGTGTGAAAAATAAAAAAAATAATCTGGGACAGAAAGTTATAATTTTTCAGTGACTTATTAAAAAATTAAGAAAATTATTTTTTTTTTTGTTATCAAGCAAATACAGCAAACCATCTGTCCCAAAAATCTTAAATTTTTTTGAAATTTAAAAATGGATTTATTGCTATTTTTAATCACATATTAATTAAGAAAATTTTAAAATAAGATTAGTAGATATATTTAAAAATTGGGTCAAATAGTTCAGCACTCCTGCAAAAGATGGCAGGCTAGTGTAATAGCCGATCCCCTATTAGCCTATATTTATATGCTTTTTTAAAAGATACATAATATATAATAACATTTATAAAGTATTCATTCTTAAAAGATCAATAAAAATTGAATAAATAAATCTCATAATTATTATTCTATAATTAATCATATATATTAAATTTCAATTATCGAACTTTTGTCTTTTACATGGATAGAGAAGAGGTCTATTATGTTAGTCTCTTCTTAATGAAATAATTTAACCTTTTATTTTCTTAACATCTCTTTTTCTATCTAATTAACCTTTAAAGGGCCAAAATTAAAAGGTCAAAAAAATTGTGATTTTTTTTTTAGTTTTTAGTTCGATCAATTAAATGGAATTAATTGTGATGATGGTTTGTGTTAAATTTAGCCCCCGAAATATTTGCAATTTATAGTAGAAAATGTTTTATTTTTAAAATACTGTAATTATTTGTAATTATTATTAATTTACAATTATTATTATTATTATTAATATTGAAAATAAATTTTTACTTTCTCTAATTCTAATTATTTAATTTTCTAATCTCTGATCATAATTTCATTTGGGGGAAATTAAAATATTTATCGAATAAATAAATAAAAAAAATTAAAAATAAATGATTTAAAATTATAATTAAAAATTTATAACAAAAATTAAATGTTTAATAGCTAGGCAGTAATTTCAGAGTTAATTTAAAAAAAATTGTAATATTTTTTATTAAAATTAATGAATTTAATAGAGTCATAGTTGATATTATCAAGGAAGGGTTACGAAAGCAGAGAATGACAGTCAAATTTTTTTCTTTAAATATTTTATTGAGCCGACGTTTCTGTCTCGATAGAGGCCATCTTCAGCGTCAAGAAATATATAGTCTCTGCTTTCGCAACCCTTCCTTTATACAACTCAACAGTCAGTACTACAATATTAATGAATTACTATAATTTTTAAAAATATGAGGTGTATGGTCCGATATTTTACAGGGCGAGTGCTCAGGTATTTTTAAGATGAAAAGTTCATGCTTGGGTCTGCAAGGCTTTCGTTTTCAAGATACAGGGTGCATTGACTACTCCAAATCAAAATATTTTCATAATTAACAGGAAAAGCATAAATTTGTTTTATTTCCTGGATGATAGGCAACACAAATGACTAACTCATTAATGACTCAATATTTGGACCAGAAATTTTCTTAAGAGTTCATTTATTTATAGAAGCTCCTGGACCGTAGCAAGGGCGGATCCAGAGGTGTTTCTCGGGGGGGGGGAAGATAATCTGGTGTGACTCGTCGCACAGCTCACTATTTTTCTTAATTTCGGTAATTTAAAGGCACTATCTCACGGCCCCCTATTTTTTTTTTTTTAATACTTACACTTTTTTCTCATTCACACTCACACTCGCACACACATTCACACAGTCTTTTCGGCAACTCAGACCATTTAAGACTTTGACGATAACCGTTATTCGAATATATGTATTTGAGGTCCAGGCATTCTTATTTAAGCCATTTGATATCCAAATGGCTTAAATAAATAAAATCATCGGACTGCCTGGGATCCGAACCCGCGACCCTTGGTATACAAGCCCCTATTTTTATTTTTAAATTCATATTAAACTATTTATAATTTTGAATTTCGTATATGCTTACATTTACTAGACTTCTTATTTCTTACTAGACTCATTTTATTTTGAGAAAAATTCATTTAGGCCTACACTGTTAAAAAATATCAACACCAGAAAGATTTCAGTACTGTATCTTCATGGAACTGGAAATCATAAATTTAATAAAAACAAGTAGATTCGTCGAGCAGAATGGCAAATCTTTCTGCTTTGTATTATGCGCAAAAGTAATGTTTCTTTAATATTTTCGGCAATACGGTCTTAAATTTATTTAACAATAATAATTCATTTGTTACATTTGCGACTCTTCACGGCCTGGGGGGCCGCGACCCACTATTTAAGAAGCCCTGGTTTAGAGGACTAAAAAGCCTAAAAAACATAAAACAAAGAACATTCCATTTGTCCTGAAGAAGAGCAATACAAGCTTTCAAAACGTTCCTTTATTTAAGAAATCATTTGCGCCATTTTTCATTTTCATAAATCATATAAACATTTCGCATTTTATTTCATTAATCATCAAGCCTTTGGTACAGAGGTACAAATTGCCATCCGTCTGTTGTGCTCTCGTCCCGAGGGATGAAATCTTTCTCAATTATATTGGCTACCAATTGGTAGATTTGACGGGATCCAAATGGCCGAAAAAGTTCAGACAAAGAGCGAGCTCATATACTCGTAGAAGACAATTAATTAATTAATATTAATCATTAAGGAATTCTTTCAAACGTGAGGCAGAAAAATTCTTTTAATAAACTACTAAAGCATTAAAAGATAGATTCCAATGGCGGATAAATTTTTCAAATTCTTTTTTCCAAATTAGGCAACGGATATAAAAGAGTTGGGTGTTTTATAAATATTTGAGTTTTCGAAAAATTTTAATGATCGATTTTGATTTAAATAGCAAAAATTTGATGGTGTATTAAAAAAAAAAATTTCTTAAAAGCTTATTCTCATCAAATTTCAATCATATAAATGTTTTTTTTTTTTTAAACAGCCGATCATAAGAATAAGAAAGAAAGAAAAATATAAATGTAAATAAACGAAAAGTTTCAAATATGCAGACATTCCAATTTCTCTATAATAAAAGGAATTATAATAATAGAATAAATCAATCCAAGTGAATTACGTCATCGAGGATTATTCAAAAAAAAAGTGACCAGCTTACAATATAATTGTAAAAATTAAAAAATTTAATCATTTATATTTATTATAAATACAGTATTAGTATAGTACATAATTAACAAGAGCAGATGGATCTAGGCAGCTAGCAAAGAATAAAAACTAATATGTATATTAATCTCTATAACGGATATCGTAAAAGTCTTGAATGGCTTAAGTTGCCGAAAAGACTGTGTGAATGTGTGTGCGAGTGTGAGTGTGAATGAGAAAAAAGTGTGAGTGTCAAAAAAAAACAGCGTTAAAAAATGCTATTCTCTAAACAAAGTTTTAACAGCGACGTTAATTTGTTGCTTTTATTTCAAAGCTATCAAAATCATAAGCTTACTTTTTAAGTTAAGGACGCCATTTTTATTTTTATTTATTTATTTTTTTTTTTTTAAACACTCACACTTTTTTCTCATTCACTCTCACATTCACACAGTCTTTTCGGCAACTTAGGCCATTTAAGACTTTTACGATAACCGTTATTTAATAATATATATTTATTTAGGGTCCAGGCATTCTTATTTAAGGCCATTTTTATTTTAAATACGACGTTCAAATATTAAAGGCACCCTCTAGACATGACATTAATTTTTAAAACTATTTACTAAATGTTAACGCTATGGCTTCAAATTTTTGTTTACAGAATAGATATTTGAAGTGTTAAAATGAATTAATGTTAACTTCAGATGTTAAAAGTAAACGTTTTTGCTTGGAGAAATAAAAGTTAACGTTTTTGCTTAGAGAATAGACCTGATTATCTGCTAAAATAAACCACGATTTATGCAAAAGTCTTTTATTTCTAATAACAAAAATCGTGAAAGTCTAAATCAATTAATCAAAACTTATTTAGTTCTCAACTTAGAAAGAAATTTGCTTAAAAATCTGACTGTTTAAATTTAACGATAGGCATACGTGTAGGAGAAACAGAGAGGTGTAGAAAAGAAAAAAAAATGTTTTATATTATTATCTCGGAAAAAAATGAATAAATTTTTTTTTATAAAGGGGTGAGTTCTCTTCTAAGGGTGGACAGGTGTTGTTTATATTTAAGGATAAAAGGGCATGTCGTAGTAAAGTGTGACAAATGGGCATGAGAATCAATTTCCAAGAAAAGTCAGTCATTTTTAAAATTTTCATATTACATCCTCCTCTACCATCCCTTAATAAATGGATTTTTATTCAATATAAAATAACGCTCAACATTATTTTAAGCATTTTTTAAAGATTTTTTTTTCTAACAATGAATAGGCAAGAAATTTTTTTTTTATAAAAGTTTATTGAAATTAAATTCAATTTACCTAACAAAAAATATATTTGATATATCTAATATATTATCAATGCTCAGGGGCCCACATATTGTGGGTACGTGGATGGCGACCACGAGCTACCCGAGCTGGGACTGGCAGTCCTGTTCTTTACATGTCTGTCCCTTCCTTCTATATTTTTAACAGGCGTCAGACCATGCGACAGGCCGGCCTGTTCTATTTCTTCCGGTCGTAAAAAACCCATTCCGCCGACCCCGCACTGCGGGAATAAGGCTAGGACAGAAGAAGAAGATCTAATATATCATCAATTTTAGGGAAATTTAATAATTTGTAATAATTCCTTTTTTTAGCTTCTCGTTCTCGGGGTCCCGGCTTCTCTTCCCGATCCAAGCGAGAAAAATATATTTCATTTGAATTGGCTGCCATAAATTAGAGATGGAAAACTCTGACTTTAATCTAGAATCGATCTTTTACTGAAAATAATCGAATTTTTAGAATCGAGTTGAAACTCTTTCAAGTCGATTAGAATCGATTCTCACTGGACGACTTCGACTTTTTTCTTACAATACTTAGCAATACCAATGGTAATATAGTTTGTAACGTTTTCATTGATTGACTTTCATCTTTCTTTTAAAACCTACACATAACACCCCAATCAACACGCTTTCTAAGATCGGTTAGTGAAGATATGTGGCATTCTTAGTTCAATATTTTAATGTTTTATTTTGATACTCAACTTTCATATTTTATTTTAATGTTCGGTGCCATATCACGTGCACTTTTTGAATAGAATATTCTTTTATAAAAATATTGAAAACAATATTTGTTTCTGTTGTATTTGATAAAATGTTTAAATACTTTATAAATCTTATATTATAAATAAATAAATATATTTGATATTACTGAATATTTCCAAAGCACGAGTTATAGAGCTTTTAAAAAGTTGACTTTCATAAATGATTAATCGATTCCGAGAATCAAAAAATATCAAGTCGATTCCAAAGTCGAAAATCAACTTTTCTCGATAAGGATGAGGTCTAAATGACCTTCTAAATGGCCTTTTTTTATATAGATTTCGCCCTTATTTATTTGAACACTTTTCTCGAAACTTCTACCTCTGTGAAAAAGATTAAATTTTTTTTCTCCAATTAAAATAGGTTAATAAATAAGTGGATCATTACCTGAACACTCAAAGTCTAGTAAAGAGAATGTTGTATTAATATAAGAGCAGGTAGGCAAGTAATAACGAGTGAGTTATCGTCATTCTTTACGATATATGATCTTCTCGGAATTCGAACAATTAAAATAAAACAATAAAAAAAAAGAATCTCATCGACATGTCAACATAAGAAAAAGGAAATTGAAAAAAAAAAGGTTGTTTAAATTTGGGTAAGAAAATTCCAAACTTCACCTTTACATAACTAAAATGTTAAAACGCAGATCGTGAAATAATTAAAAGTTGTAAATAGTTTTTTTTTTTTCAATTGTGAGACCATAAAAAGCGATGCTAAATTCACGATCAACACAACTCCAAGTATAGTAATACAAGAAAATGCTTTATACTTCGGATTTCCTGTCTGCGTAGGCGTGGTGCCTGAGAAAAAGGGCTTTCGGTAGTTGAGGGTGGTACCTAATTTCCACCTCAGTGCCCAATCCCCTCCCACCCACCACGCCTCCATCCATTTCTTTTCAAAGAATATTTATTAATTAGTACGCTCCAAAAAATTAACAAGGTAATTAATACTTTGGGGGTTTTTTTTGAGTCGTCGTCGTCGGTTGAACTAGCGTCACATGAAAGGCGACTAAGCAAGCAAGACTAAGCCATAACCTACGCCACCACGCCCGATTAAAAATAGTTGCACTTGTGCAACGACCGATGGGGTCAATGGCCATTCTCTCAGCAAAAAAAAAAAACAGAAAAAAGGCTACAGTGCCAAACATTTACAAGACGGATCATTTTAAAATTAGTCGGCTTGAGATGTTGTTTTTTTTTTAATTTTAATGCTTTTTTATTTATATCACGCCGAAGGAAAGAAAGAAAAGGAGAAAACGACAGCCCCAGATGTCTGGTCTTGCAGACTCCTCTTGCAAGAGGAGATCTCTGAAGACAACACCCGATCCCGAGTATCACATAAATCCAAGCAACCAACTCTCAACTATTCGCCGACCTAGCTCAATCTTGGTTTCGTTGAACCCTCCTCATTAAAAATAGCCTGCAAATGGAAAGACGACAATTTCACGTCTTATGTTAAACAACACAACGAAATGACTTGAAGGGAAAAAACGATTTCAACGTGCCAAAACAAAAACAAAACAAGCAAAAGCGGTGTAGTAATTCATTCATACAAGAGAAGGTGTTCATTTCATTGAAGAGAAAACAGGTGAAGCAAGTCTTCTATTCTATAACCAAAAAAGAAAAAAATCTTTGAAGAGATTTATAAAATACAAAACTTCTGAGGCCGTTACAAAAATTAGATAAATTTTTTAAAACAACTAAATATGGAGTGACCAAGCATATCACTCAACTTATTTTAGTTTTCAGTGATAAAATTAAAGATGATATTTTTTTTAAATATAACAAGATTTCACCGTTGGCACTAATTGAAACATTCTTAAATTTAATTATATTATTATCTAATTAGAGATAAAAGTGAATAACACTAGGTTAAGTTTCAAAAGGATTTTATTTTAGCTTCTGCGCATTTCGACGATAATACGTCATCTTCAGAGCTAAGACACAAATTCAAAAGTTTATATCATAGCTCTGTGAAGATGAGTCGAAATGCGCATAAACTAAAATAAAATCCTTTTGAAACTTAAACTTGTGTTATTTATTTATCTATAATTATATGATATTTTTTTTTTATAAATAGTCAATAAAAGTTTTATGAAATTTCTTCTCCATTTTTATACTTCGTTTTGGGATACCCATGATTCAAAGAGGGACAAAGAAAATGCAATAAACCGAGCCTTTTGAGGAGTAAAAAGTAGACTGGCATAGAAAGAGCAAAATTGCCAGTCGTGGAATTAAAATTTGTAACAAAAAAATTTACCATATAGGCGTACGCCTTCCTTCCTACTCTATTATAAACAAAAAAAAAGCGGAGGATTATTTGTCTGAAGTGAATTAGACTCATTTGAGGAATTTTTGAATAAAATTAAAAATGAAATGCCAGTCTTAACTCAATGTTGGTTGGATCTAGATGACAATTTTAAGGACTTTTGAGTGATTTTACAGCAACTCCCAAACATCAATGTGCATGAGTATACATGTATTGTAGATACACTGTGCGTCAAAAAAAACGTACAATTTTGTTTCTTCTTTAGACCAGTTCTGATCTACCTTAATGACACTCTAATTTAAAAAACATTTAATATGAAATATCTTATACATTTCTAAGTGAATTTAACACAAATACAAATCATTTTAATCAATTTAATACAATTAAATAAAAGATGTCGATTTTCAATTTGAAAGACAAATCAACATAATCTCGATATGTTTTGAAGGATATTAATTTAAAATTTTGCCCCCGGGTGTGGCGTAGTAAGTAGCGTGCCTACCTCCTATACCAAACGTCGCGGGTTCGGACCCAGGCAATCCGATGATTTTATTTAAGCCATTTGGATACCAGATGGCTTAAATAGAAATGCCTCAACCCACAATAGATAATATATATTACAACGGTTATCGTCTAAAGTCTTAAATGGCCTCAGTTGCCGATAAGACTGTGTGAATGTGTGTGTGAGTGTGAGTGCGAATGAGAAAAAAGTGTGAATGTTTTTTATTTAAAAAAAAAAAAAAATTTAAAATTTTGTTTTTATAAGAATTTCCAATAAAATAGACAGAGAAAAACTGTAACGGAAAGATTATTTTAAAATTTTAGAAATTTGGCGTTAATAAAAAAAATTTCGACATTTTTGTCTTTGTTTTATTTTAATTGTAATTATTTATTTAAATGATATGGATTTGTGTTAAATTTAGTTAGAAATGTATAAGATATTTCATTTCAAATGTTTAATAAATTTCAGTATCATTAAGATAGATTAGAACAGGTATTCTTAAGAAGAAAGTGTTACTTTTTTTTTTGAGATACAGTGTACATAGAATCACTAAAGTTAATTTTAAGGAGAGGGAGGGAGGGGATCGACTACATCGCCTTTTCTTGACGATCTCTCCGATTGTTTTCAGTCTGCCATTAAAAAATTCAAATAAAATTTCATTCAAATGTGACAAAATCCTCTGATTGCCTGGCTTGTTTAATAATTGGCGGATAAACGTCAGGTAATCAGATCTGCCCATTCTTTCCCGTGATCTTCAAAGCCACCATTTATCCTTTAAATTTCATTCATCCAATTAATTTTCGTTTAAACATATGAGAAATGAGTTGGAAATATATAAATAGAGTTTCTTTAATAATAGTTTCTTGAATATCGTAAGATTTCAAGGTTAATTTTCACATGTCAAAAAAAGAATTATTCAATATTTAAATTGAATAAAAAAATAATGTGAATTAACTAAAGGCAATTCAATAATTATGAATGAAAAGACCTTGCAAGAGGCAGTAAAAATAAATAAAATTTTACATTGATTCCGATGCCAAATGACTGGAGTATTTTTGATACAAAAATTATTCAAGGAATTTTCGGACATTAAAATTACCAACATTTAATGGACCATTCACACATCATTTTATTTGTAAATATTTTGACTGGCATTTTAGTAGGAAAACGAGGGAAGCAAAATCCTGTTTCCAGCTTAGAAAAATAATTTTTATACATAGTAAATAAATAAATATAGCACAATCAGAATTACTGTATAGTCTTCTTTCAAAGGATAATTTTAAATTATTAAACTAAAGCTAAAATTATAACACCGGGTATAATAAATTTATTTTTGATTTGATCCCATCTAAAATTCAAAGTTGAAAGGTTTCTTGCTTGGAGGCAGGTCCACCTAAGGTAGATTGCACAGCTAGTTTTAAACTCATATAAGAGAGTAAAACATGTTATACATGTATTGTTATTTAATAATAATTTTATTTTTTTTTTTTAATTTTTTAAGTTTTTAAAGGCAAAAAAAAAATTTTCTTCAAATAGAGAATTTTTTAAATATACGGTACAAATATTTTTAGATCCTTTGTAGAGATTAATGTTCTCCACGAGAAATGAGTCAAGTTTAATTAAAATTTATATAGATGTTTTTGCTCATAAATTAATATAATTAAAAAGAGAACCTTCATGCTACATTTTGAAAAACTAACATTAAAGTATTTTTTGTTTTAATGGCCTATTTGTATTCAAAAAAATAAAATCTCCAGTATTTGATTGGTACAAAGATTAATTATTGTTAACCAAGGAGTTTCTCTTGTTTCCTTTTTAAAAATTACAAAAGAGAAGAAGGAAAGTGTAATGTGATGCTTTCTGAAGACGTTCGGATAATAAATTACAATTGAGGATTTAATTAAATTAAAAATAATTATTACTTGGCCATTGATTATTTGTTTTCTAGCCAGATTGAAAGTTCTTGGGCTTTGATTGTGAAATTTATTTGTCTAACGAAGAGATATTGCTAAATTATTTCAAAGATAAGAATGAATTGTTGGTGATTAGTTGAAAAGATATTTTAAAACTTGGAACCAACAATGAAGGTGGAGAACTTTTCTATCTATTAGAAAGGGATGAAATTGTTGGAGAAGGATGGCTACATGCTCTCACATGATTGATCTTACATTGTAAAAAAAATTTTGTTGATTTTTTCAATAGTGTAGGAAGCAAATTACATAAATAAAATACTTTCTCTCTATATCTACTTCATATATAGGATAAGAGAAAGTAAAAACATACTAAATTTAGTAAGTCTTTACAAAAACCATTTACAAATGTATTGTAATTTTCGAAAGGCGTTTGAAAATTACAATGAAAATGTGTTGTAATTTTTGAAAAACATTTGAAAATTAGAGTGCAATTGTGTGGTAATTTTAGAAATTCCGAACTTCTTTCGAAAAAATACACTTTTTAATGAAAATTACCATACAAAGCATGTTTACATAAATACAATACATACTCTATTTTTCGAAGTAAGTTGTAATTCAAAACGTATGAACGCAGAAGAAAAATAAATAAATGTTGAATGAATGTAATATACAGTGTTGAAAAATAAAAATAAAATTTTGCAAATACCCGGAATTAAGAGAATGGCAGAATATGGGTTCAAAAT
>JAKCPI010027836.1:0-23946 GCA_023213315.1 Euborellia annulipes | reverse complement strand
CAGGGGCGCCGGAACGAATTTGAATCAGGGGGGCAACCTCTTCCTATATGGAGATGATATGATTGCCCTCGGGGCTTGGTGTAGGGGTTAGAGTGCTAACCTCGTATACCGAACGTCGCGGGTTCGGACCCCAGGCAGTCCGATGATTTTATTTAAGGCATTTGGATACCAAATGGCTTAAATAAGAATGCCTGGACCCCAAATAATATATATTCATAACTGTTATCGTCAAAGTCTTAAATGGCCTAAGCCGAAAAGACTGTATGAATGTGTGGGTGCATGTGAGTGTGAATGAGAAAAAAGTGTGAATGTTAAAAAAAAAAAAAAAGTGATGTGATTGAAAGGGAAAGAATATAAAAAAAAAGGTTTAATAAGAGTAATAATAATTAAAAAGAAACATTTGCTTGAATACAATTTTTATTTATATAAATATATATATATATCAATAATAATATTATTTATAAATCATGGAAATTATTTTTTAATTTTGCCAAAATGTTGAATTCTAAAGTCATTACTATTTATAAATGTAGCCATGATATTTTGGATATCTATTTCATCTACGATTTCTGGATATGTATTTATTATGCATACATGATTTAATCGTTCTTGCGTCATTGTTGAGCGAAGATATGTTTTTATTCTTCTTAACATAGAAAATGAGCGCTCAGCGGTTGCTGATGTGGCCGGGATCACTAAAAGTAGTTTTAGAATATTTCTCAGGTTAGGAAATAATTTTTTTGATTCTTGATTAAGATTTTTGTATTTTATTACAAAATCATTCAAGCATTTAGCTTGAGGAATTAATTCCCTAAAGAAATCAAATTCTCTTTTGACCTTTTCTTCTACAAACTCATATTCTTTTAAAATATCTATAACAGATTGGTCCCAAAAACGGGTTTCTAAAATAACAATTTTTTCGATTTGTAGATATTTTAAAAACCCCGGTTGGGAGAATCTTAATTCAATCTCGTTGATTATCCCATCAATAACTTCATAGAAAGTTTTTCTAAAATATTCTTCTATTGACGTGAACTTGTGTTCAGACTCGTTAGGTTTATATAGAAATTTTTTAGGAATCTCTCGCTTTCTCGGTAACGAGGGCTCCTCAAGATTCATTTCTTTTATTTTTTTCTTTACATCCTTCCACATTTCATTAAAAAATTGTTCTGAGCGTTTTTTTTTTAAAGATTCTAAAACTAACTCAACAGCTTCCTTTGCCCCAGCTACAGTTTGCGTTTCACTTTGAAGAACATTGCTCAATTGATCAGTTAAAGAAAACATTAGATAACTAAGTCTAATTCCAAAGTATATAGAACCCTTTGATAATTGATCATAAAGTCCCCTGGCTTTGGACCCTATATCATCATTACAAGATGCTAATGAAAATAGAAAGTCCAAAACAGCAGGGTAAGTATTGATAACCCCTGACAATGAAGTATGTCTGATGGTCCAACGGGTTGGGCATAATGGCCGAGGGCCAGTTTTCTCTATTCCATGAGCCTTAGCAATCTCATGAAAATTATGTGATCGTTTTGGTGATTCTTTGACAATAACTCCTATGTCGTTTACCCATTGAAGGCAATCACGTATTAAAGGAATTCTTTTTGAAGAATCCTGCACAGCCAAATTTAGAGAATGAGCTGAACAATGAATAAATAAAGCCATTGGTTGATCTGCCAACACTCTTGATTTGACACCGTTTTTTATTCCGGTCATATTTGATCCTCCGTCATAGCATTGTCCTCGCAAGAGATCCATACTTAAATCAAAACGAATAAGCATGTCTTTTATAATATTATACAATGATTCCCCAGTCATAGAGTGAGTGTCATAGAGACCAAGAAAAAACTCATCAATTTCAAGAGTATCTTCATCTACAGATCTGATCGATATAGAAACTTGTTCTTTTCCCTGTACATCATTGGTTTCATCAACAATGAGAGAATATTCTCCTCTTTTTTTATTATTTTAATAATTTTACGCAAAATATCATGGGAAATAATTCTCAATATTTCATTCTGAATATCTGAAGAATTATATGATTTTTTGTGTTTTAAAAATAATTTTAATTCTGGAATGTCATTTTCCCTGAGACGTAATAATTGAATGAAATTTCCTTCATTAATATCATGTGCTCTAAATGCAATTCCCTGACGAGCTAAATATAATGCTGAGGTTATTATTGTTTTTAGAGCGATTTGATTTTGTATTTGAACAGATAATGTTTGTTCAGATAATAAGGAAATAATTGGAGTATTTTTCTTCAGTGCTTCTAATTTTATAAATGATTCTTTGTGAAAAGCAGATTTTTCGTGACTTTTTAATTTTATGATAATTTTTTTCCAGTTTTTATACCCATCAATCACTAAGTTTGTTTCATGATTTTTTTCACATTTTACTAATTTTTTTCCTAGCGCTTGGACACATATGAAACAAAAAATACTTTTAGTCATTGAGTCAAAATGAAGCCAAGGGTATGTTGTGAACCACTCATTCTGAAAATTATGATTACGTCCAGATTGGGTCCATGGAGGAATATCCAAAGGTTGATACGGTTCGTTTAAAGAGCATATCTTTTCGTGTGTGTTTTTAGTAAAAGCAAAAGAAACACTCTTTACAGGAGCAGATGGATCATCGGCGATGTTTTCTGTTAAATAAATGTTCCGGCGCCCCTGCTTCTACTGTATACAGAACGTCGCCGGTTTGGACCCCAGGCAGTCACATGATTTTATTTAAGGCCTTTGGATACCAAATGGCTTAAATAGAAATGCCTGGACCCCCAATAGATATATTAAACCAGCGTTTTCCAAACTGTGAGGCGCGCCTCCCTAGGGAGGCGCCGACTAGTCTTACGGGAGGCGCGAATATTGACCACCAAGATCAATTTTCCTGGTTTTATAAATAAAATAATAATTCGGATATATGAATTTAGTAAATATTTAATTAAAATAATAATATTTAGAATATTCAGAGACGGAGGTTTTCGATGAGCTGCAGTGGAGACGGTGCCACCGCGGCTCAATCGAGTTTTTAATTAAAATAATAAATAGGAATAAATAAAAAAAATATTTTTATATAAATTTATATTTTTTAGTACCCTGGGGTCTTGGTGTAGAGGTGCTAACCTCGTATACCAAAAGTCGCGGGCTCGGACCCCAGGCAGTCTGATGATTTTAACTATTTAAGCCAATTGGATACCAAATGGCTTAAATAAGAATGCCTGGACCCCCAATAGATATATTAAACATTCGAGTATTGTTTAAAGTCTTAAATGGCCTAAGTTGCCGAAAAGACTGTGTGTATGTGTGCATGGGCGTAGACAGACATCTTGTTAGGGAGGGGGCAACCCCTCGTTAGAGCTAGAGGGGGGGTTTGCAATTAATATAGCTACATAGATTATTAATTACACTGTGCAACAAGAAAAAAAGCCCCGGGATAATTTCTTCAGATTCTTAAGTAAAATGACCTCCTGAATCCAAATATGACCTCCGTTTTCCCCCACCACGTACCATTTTCGGGGGGGGGGAGCCCCCTACTTATTTCCACCCGTTTTTGTCAATTATAGGGCCACGAAAAAAATTCGGAGGGATCAAAAGGAATATTTTAGCCTTAACATTTCTTCAGAAGATCTAGAGAAGTGAAAATTTAAAAAAACATTAACATTTGGATCCAAGGGGGGAGGTGGGGGGAGGATTTTGTCTCTTAAAATGCAAAAAAATCATTAAAAATGATCGATTTTTTCCGATTTTTCACAACTTTTTCACTGATTTTCTACATATTCCATCTGACAGACCCACCACACCCTTCCTTAAACATCCCTCAACTAAAAAAAAAATATATAGGACAAAGCGGGTGTGAGCGATTCCAAAGCCCTTACAAGAAGATGGAAGATAGATTCACAGCTCAGTTGGCCAAATTGGCAAATATGCGGCTAACTTTTACTTTTTTGGGCTGATCTTTAGAAATTTAAAGTTAAATTTACGGATTCTTCTATGTCCTTCAATATTTCCATATTTTATCTAAAGGGGTAGAAATTATTTCTTGTCAATGTTCGAAAAAAATTCTTCTTGTAAGGGCTTTGGAATCGCTCACCCCTGCCTCCCCCTGGCTACGCCCATGTATGTGTGTGTGAATGTGAGTGTGAATGAGAAAAAAGCGTGAGTGATAAAAAAAAAGCTTGGATTAGGGGTTGCAAAATTGAAAAAAAAAAAGTTTTTTTAATTTATTTTAACTAAATCGAAGCCAAATAAATACGTAGAAAACATTAAAAAAAATAGGGTTGATTATTATTTTGATTAGGGGGGATGAAGGGTTGATTATTATTTTGATTAGGGGGGATGAAGGGTTGATTATTTAAGAAAGGCCTTGGAATATTCCAAATCACTTGTTGACATTCTTTTCCAACTCTAAATACAGTTAGATTAGAGTAAAAGGTATTTTTTCTTTTAATAAAAGGGAATTGTTATTTTCATCTATTTTTATTTCAAAACAAAGAGAGAGACGAATCTCTCGTTCAGTCGAGTCGAGCGCGTTGCCGGGCTGCAGGCGCTGCTATCTTTTTTGTGTTTAAAGTGAATCAAAGTGAATAATTAATATAGTGTAACCCACTCTGACCACTCTGTCTGCAAACACACCCTCTTGGGAGACTTATTAAAGGTAATTATTATGCATTTTATCGTTGAAAAAAAAAATGATAGAAACAAATAATTTGACCGCCAAAACGATTCTTTTGAATATGAAATTAAATATTTTGTATTTCTCTAAGGGTAGAGGGAGAATATAAGCTGTTGAAAGGGGGAGGGGGAGTGTAGGTGTCATTGGAAAAAAAATTAGTTTTTTATTTTTTATCTTTTTTTTTTATACAATCACACAATTTTTTCGGCAACTCAGGCCATATAAGACTTTATACGATATTCGTTATTAATTAATAATATACATATTGGGTGTCCAGGCATTCTTATTTAAACCATTTGGTATCCAAATCGCTTAAATAAAATCATCAGACTTCCTGGGGTCCGAACCCTCGACGTTCAGTATAAAAGGTAGGCACGCTACCAACTACACCAAGCCTGAGGCAAGGGCGGATACAAGGGGGGGTAAAGGGGGTAATTACCCCCTCCCCCGAGATTTGAAAAAATACCTTTTTTTCGCAAAAAAATTTATTTTTAACGTAAAATTTTAAAAATTAATACTTAAAAATTTGATTTGTATTTATTTTCTGGCAAACAAGTACAGAATGCGCCTTTAAATTACTGAAATTAAGAAAAAATAGAGTGCTGTGCGACGAGTCACACCAGATTACCCCCCCCCCCCCCCCCGAGAAACACCTCTGGATCCGCCCTTGGCCTGAGGGCATTTGTAAATCTTTTATTAAGTCACCATTATTTACAATTATATTCTTTCTATATGGCCTATATTTTTGTTAATCAAATTTCCTTAATATACTTTTACACAGGGGTGGATTAAGGGTTGAATATTAAAACAAAATAAAAATAAAAGTAATTATTTATAAATGTAAATATTCAAATTATTTAGAGAGTAATTTTGCGGTGAAGGCTGGTATTTCCTTAAAGGGGGGGGAGGTATGAAGGCATTAAACAGGGGGGTTAATGCCCCATCCCCTATAATGCACAAAGATATTAATGTTTTTTAATACTTTTACTAAAAAATAAGTGCATTCCGTTTGAGTTAAAATTTATATTCAATCTTTACCAAATAGCATAGTGGGGTAGAAACATTTTAATGTCATTCTAAAATTTCTTATTACTGGGGCGGAATTAATTTTTGAAGATTTCGAAACTCTCATAAACAGATAATAATAACACTGGGTAACTTAGGAACCCATCGAATCCCTTGCAGAATTTTGTAGGGATTTTTTCATTAGGTAGAAAAGTAAGATATGATTAGTCCACTTAGAATTTTACTGGGGTGAGTTACCGCATCTTTTTGTATTAGAGAACTAATCTCAATTCGGATTTGAATTTTTACTTTCTCTTACCTATATGTATAAGATAATATACATATACAGTATATATATATATACAGTATATAGAAATTATTGGATTCATGTCAAAAATTCGATGTCGAGACTTTGATGGATATACACGTTTTGAGGTCCCCTGAATCTAAAAAAATGGTTTTCGCGACATGGTCTGTCTGTCTGTCTGTTTTGGGTTCAATTTAAAGCATGAAGGAATTGAGCTAGGAGGTTGAAATTTTATATTTAAGTTAGTCACCCCCCTAGGGCGTGAAAATAAGATTTGAGAAAAATATTTTTCTTCAAGAATGAAAATTAGAAAAAACGCAACAAGAATTTTTTCTTTAAAAATATATTTTAACTGCTTACGTTTCGGCTTTGGTCAAAGCCATCCTCGGATGACCACTAACAGCTCCGAGGATGGCTTTGACCAAAGCCGAAACGTAAGCTGTTAAAATATATTTTTAAAGAAAAAATCTGGTTGCGTTTTCTTCTAACTTTCATTCCTGATACAAATTCCACCAGCCATAAAATACCCTTATACCAGCGTTTTCCAAACTGTGAGGCGCGCCTCCCTAGGGAGGCGGGGACTAGCCTAAGGGGTGGCGCGAATAATGGCCACCAGGACCAATTTTCCAAATGATTGCTAGTTTTAATATAAATAAGAATAAATAAAAAAAAAATATTTTTACATAAATTTATATTTTTTTTACCTTTTTTACTTTCTCGTATAGAGAAAGTTATGTAATCGTAAAAAAATTCGACTTCGAGATTTTGATGTTTCTCCTCGTTTTAGACCTCCCTGAGTCCAAAAAAACCATTTTGGCATTATGTCTCTGTGTGTGTGTGTGTGTGTGTGTGTGTGTGTGTAAACACGATTGCTTAAAAACCAAAGCAGCTAGATCGATGAAATTTGGTATATGCTCCTTACACTAAAATTGTAGATTTCTATCAACTTTTTTTAATGACACCTGTATGATTTTGTTTTGATTTTTTATCAAAATTAACGAATATTTTCTATTTCTTCTGTGATTATTTCAAAAACTATTCAGTTTTCGAAAAAATGTCAAAGAATAAAAACTTTTTACAATTGAGTATTTTATCATAATATAACAAAAAAATTGAAAATTTCAAAATTTTTGAAAAAACTTTTTAAGTAAAGTACTACTTCCAAGTGACGTATTTACTCCAAAAGTTGATAGAAATCTACAATTTTAGTGTAAGGAGCATATACCAAATTTCATCGATCTAGCTGCTTTGGTTTTTAAGCAATCGTGTTCACACACACACACACCCAGACGTAATTCCAAAAGAATATACGAGAAAGTCTCGGGGAAGTCATTCCCCATATTTTGTCTTTGTATTATTTTATAAAATGGGGGGGGAGGCGTCATAAGATGAATTATTTTTAAGGGAGGCGTGGTAACATAAAGTTTGGAAACCACTGTATTAAACAATACGAGTATCGTTAAAAGTCTTAAATGGTCTAAATTGCCGAAAAGACTGTGTGAATGTGAGTGTAAATAAGAAAAAAGTGTGAATGTTTTTTTTAATAAAAAAAAAAAAAATACAATTGAAAAGCAACTGATCAAGAGAGTCGATGGTCACTTCGCAAGATAAATCAGGAGTGAGTGCAAAACTCAAACCTATCCGCGCATCACCAGGCAAGCTGACTCCCCCTCCATTATATTACCACTTTCAATTATTTTTTACATGCTCTTTAAAATGTATATTCTCATTTTGCCATTGTAATTTTTTGAAGTTCAGTTTACTCTTGTACTTCATAGGGAAGAATAATAATAGAAATGGTTGCCATGTTTATAAATTTTACATCTTATCGGTGGAAACTAAATATACGTATCTCGACACAAAAAAATCTGATTTGACAAGCACAGTACACAAATTCCGATTACCGAAGAGCAAGTTGTGTGCTGTGCGACCATCACACCAGATTTTTTTTCTAAATTCGCCATTAATAAAACAAATTATTGTCATTATTTAATAATTACTAAATACATTTTTCGTGTAAACAAAATCAATAAAATACATACAAAAAAAAATCTCTTGTTGTATGTCTGATAATTATTTTGTCATTTATTACTAATTTGTTATCACGATGATGGTTATTTAATTATAAATGATTTTGAAGGAGATAAAACCAACGAATCGTTCATATGACCAGGAAAAATATAAAAAATCCCTGCTATCTGAAGAGCGAGCTTTGATTAATCCTATGATAAAGATTAATCAGGCTACTTGTTTTAATAAAAATATTCAACCCGCACTGTTATTGAACTTCTAAATAACTAGCTTGTAATCTAAATTTGTAGCAAAAATATGATATCTCCCCAGATAGGGGAAGAAACACTCCTCGTATTTCCCCAAAGAAAACACCAGCTCTAGTAGCCCACGTTATATCAAAATTTAATCAAAATTCAGTCGTATTCGAGGAAAAAAATTTACAGGATTACTTACCAGCTCTTTTAATAATAATTTAGTAAATAAAGAAAAAGGGATAAATAAATTCCTGCTCCCTCCCCCTTTTAAATAATCCAAAACAAGATTTCTAAAAAAAAAGTGACAATGATTAACTTCTTTAGTGTTCAATTTATATAGCATGAAGGAATTGAGCTAGAAGGTTGAAATTTTATATTTAAGTTAGACAACACCCTCATGAGAAGTGACACGAAGCTTTTGAACAAAATCGACCAAAGTACTTTACTGATGCACTTTTTCATTTTTTTCGATTTTATCTAAATATTATTTAAAAAATATATCTTTTTTCCACAGGTTTCGACTGCTCTGCCTCAAGTCTCCCTCAGTTAGAAGAGAGTCAAATTTGCAGATGCATTACAAAGAAATCAACGATTGGCTTATTGCTAAATCTACAGTCATGGGTGAGTGCAAAATATATTGTAGTGTCCCACAGAGCCAAAGGACTTTAGTGATAAACAAGAACGAAAATAAGACACAAACCCTTGAGAGAATCCGTCTGTGTGAAGGAACCCGTGAGGGCTGAGTTGTTATTGTTTAAGGGAAATTGTTGACTGACATTTGAAGTTAAGATGTGGGAAAGAATGAAATGTGAGATCAAGAAATATATATGGTTGGCGAAAAAGATTGGAATAATAAGAAATATATAAAATGTAAAAACAGAAATGGATAAAAGGAAATATAAATGAATAAACCCACTCGGCCTCCGTCATCAAACTTTTTGTTTTTTATTAACTAAAATTATTCCTGACTCCGAGGGCAGCCATTCTGAATTGGCAACTGAAGTCCAGGGGGGTCCACATAACGCAACAATATAAACACTCTTTTAGTAGGACGGCAAATTAAAGGAAGAAAAAACTCTTTATTAAAATCTTTTATTTTCTCCAAATCATCAGTTTCTGGGACTATGTGTAACCCATAATCAGGACCAGGGAGGGAGGTTCAAATCTCACCCTTCCAAAATCGCCCCCCCCCAAAAAAAAATTAAATAAATAAAAATATTGAGATAACATATAAAGTTTTTAACAATTTAAATAGTATAGTTCTTTAAAATTTATTTATTTTTGGAGCCCTCGGGTCTTGGTGTAGTTGCTAGATTGCTTTCCTTCTATACCAAATGGCTTAAATGAATATGCCGGGACACCCTATAACAATAAAAATACGGCTTCTATAATAAAAATACGGTTATCGTTAAAAGTCTTATATGGCCAGAGTTGCCGAAAAATAATATATGTGTGTATATTTGTGGGAAAAAAGTGTGTGTTAAAAAAAAAAATAATTAATCTTTGTGGGTAAACTTAATATTAGAATTATAATTTTAGTTTTATTTAACAAAGATGTGAATATATTTATTTGTTGGTGGGCCAAATGCCCCATGCTCCCCGGGATTTGAACCCAGGATCTCCAGCCTTTAATTATAATTTTAATAATAATACTGAAGAGTTAGTCGATTTGGCAAATAAAAGGAGAAATAACATCAAACTCACTCTTTAAAATATTGAAGAAACTTGAACATCGAACATTTTTTATTATTATTTGTCAAAAACACAAATCACTTGTTTTCTTAGAGAAGAATATGCAAAAAAGTATCCATAATTAGCACTCTAATGTACACTCTAGAGGAGTTAGTTTTATTTTTATATGCAATCTCCACCATATTTCGAAAGGGCTCGTTCTTCAAATTTATTAACGTTTAATCAGGAGTAAATCAAAATATAAAGTAAAGAATAAGAAGCCTCGAGGCGAGGGCTTTATGGATTAAATATCCTGAATTTATGGAGAGAAAAATTGCCTCCTATATTTTATTCCTAAACATCCTTTGAATTCTCATCTCGCTCGTTTTCCTTATATATTGATATGAGGTCAAAAGAGAAGAAGGAGATCGTTGCTCTCTTTATTTTGGCTAAAAAAATAAGACTCAAGTATCTTTTATTAAACAAAAAAATCCTGTTGTATAAAAAAATAGAGAAAAAATTTATTTTTAATTTAACATCGATATTCTCCCTTCTCTTATCAATTATTTTAAATGAAAAAGTATGCATTCAAGAGAGTCTTCTCCAATCAATTATTCATTAATTTACTTTCACAAACACGCGGTTAAATTCAATTTTTTTTTTTTTTTTTTTTTCTTTCTCGAAGATTTGGCCCAGAAAAGCTGAGAAAATTGTCAAATCGTGGTTCTTAAGGGGTATTGGGAGCGAACTGGTTACTCATGTTTTTCCCGATAAGATGGCGTTGTGTGTCATAAAAAGTATGCCCAAAAAATCAAGTAATTCAAAAATTTGCCAAGAGATGTCAGAATGGTAGCTAATAATATTTAATGCATTTGGATGATTTTCATTGATCTTTTAACAATAAATACTTTATAAATGTTATTATATATTATGTATCTTTTATAAAGGCATAAAAATATATAAATATAGACCAGATATAGGCTAATACTATATTGGCTGTTATTTTATTTTTTGATTTTTTTAAAATATTCCACGTTTGAAAACGAAGTATTAATTAATAATACAGTAGTTGATTGTTTCTTTTATTCGTTCCATTTGAATATTCTCACTAAAAGCGAGAAAGAGAGATTAATTATTTATTTACTTGGCGAATGATTTAATTTTTGTCTGATTCAAGGAGGCTGGCTTTCTTTGCTCAATAGTTTATTAGCAGCAACCAGTAGAGTGGGTGGAGATGGTAGATTGTCCGCTTCGAGTGACAATTAAGTTGTCCCTGATCTTAAAACAGATTAATCAAGAGTGTTTTTATACTCTATTTAATTTCAAAAGCCGTCACTCATTAGCTAAAGCCCATTTCACTTGGCCTGCAACAACAAGAGACGCTAATCTACAATTAGATAGGGAGGGATCAATTTATTACAGCTCACACACACACACACACACACACACACACCCACCAAACGAAGAATTTCTCATCTCTCTTTAACTCTAGCAGAAATAATAATTAATTGACTTTTTCTTTTAATAAAATATAATAAATATTCAAGTATGTTTTTGCGCATCGGGCAAATAGTTATACAACACAAATATCCAATTTTTTACTTTCTCCTACCCTAAATATGAAATATATAGAGAGAGAAAGTATTGGATCATGTCAAAAATTCGATGTCGAGATTTTGATGGATATACATGTTTTTAGGTCCCCTGAGTCCAAAAAGTGGGTCCCGCAAATTGGTCTCTGTGTGTGTGTGGAAATTTTTGACCATAAAGGAAATGAGCTAAGAGGTTGAAATTTTATATTTAAGTTAGGCACCTTCCGGAACTCGTGAAAATAAGCTTTTAAACAAAATCGGCCAAAAAGTACTAGTACTTTACTGATGTACTTTTTCAGCTTTTTTCGATTTTCTCAAAATTCGCTCCGAGGATTTTTTTTTAAATTCATAAATCAACTATTTTTTAGATGCTCTTTAAAAAGTATATCAGTGCAATTTTTCGTGGAAATCGTTTCAAGCTACACTTTACTGATGTGGAAGCATTCGTAGCTCAGCAGCCATCTATAAATCATCGCGTGGTCAAGTTTGGAATTAAAGTGCTAAGACGCAACAAAATATATCTCGACACAAAAAATCTGGTGTGACCAGCAGGGTGCAGAACTTTCTTACCGAAGGGTAAGAGAAAGTTGTGTGCTGTGCGCCAGTCACACCAGATTTTTTAATTTCTCTTCAATATATAGTCTATAATTATTTTCAATTTTTGGCATTCAACTTCTATGAGATATGGATGGAAAAGGCATTCGAAAAGTCGATTTTCGATTCTCGAAATCGATTAATCATTTCTGAAAGTCGACTTTTTAAAAACTCTATAACTCGTGCTTAGGAGATACTCATTCAAATGATTCACAGGAAGAGAGGATGTCAGCCAAAAGGAGAGCCTCTATCGAATAAAAATCTCAATTCAGAAGACGTTTCGGTTTTAATTAAATAAATCCATCATCAGTTCTTAAGAGATTATTGGCAATCTCAAGATGTACACATTTAATTAAAACCGAAACGTCTTCTGAATTGAGATTTTTATTCGATCCTTTTGGCTGACATCCTCTCTTCCTGCGAATCATTCTAATCGTTGAACAGTCACTTCTCTTATCGATACTCATTAAATATTACATATATTTAATTATTTATAATATAAAATTTATTAAATATTTAAACATTCTCCAACGATTTTGATTAAAATTCTTTAATCAAAGGTAAGAGAAAGTAGTGTGCTGTGCGACCACTCACATCAGATTTTTAAAATTAATTCCAAAGTGTGTATTAATATAACAGTTCGAATTCTCTCATTTTATTTTTTTTTTGACATCCTATCCATCATCAAACAATTTATTATATTTTTTTCTTAAAAAATTATAAAAAAAAAAAATCATAGCAAATAAAAAAGTGTGTGAGAGCGACATCATTGGCCTTCGAATAAATAAAATAGATAACAAATGAAATAACAGTAGTAGTAGTAGTAGTATGAGGGAATAAATAAATAAATAATAAAGCGAGAGAGAAATGAATTATGGCAAAGTGCGTGAACTCGCGATGCACAGTATAAAGGGGGGATGCGCTACGCGTAACTGACAATCGCAGCAGAATCAAAGAGTCATCAGACACAAACGCCTACAAAATAGTCCATTGGCAAATTAAAATAATAAAAGAATAATTATCATGCAAAAAAAAAATAATAAAAAATAAAATTCTATCTCGAACGTATTGATTATTTGTGAAATTTATTTTTCTTTTGTTTCGTTAAATTAACTTGTTAAAGATAGCAAAATCCATTCACTTTTTTATTCCCCGCCATTTGTAATATTCATTTTACTTATAAATATGCGTGGGAGTTGCACTCTGTGTGGGACCCAACTAAACAATGCGTGGGCCTCTCCCTTATCACGGGCCGCGGGATCAATCCAAGGGCAAAAGGCAAGGTCATTTTGAAAAAAAATATTAATTATTTCAAATAATAGATCGCGTCATTATCAGGTTATCTGAAATGATGATTATCAATTAAATTTAATCATCATGCATTAATCAATTAAGGGTTCATGTTTTGGTAGGGAAAAATGAAAAACAGATATCAAATGAAAAGAGACGATGAGGTAGTTGCAATTATAAGCAGCTAACTCTCAGTGGTACAGTTGGAGCCACAAGTGCCGGATGTGCTCGAAAGTGGAGCCGCCTTAAGCTTAGTCAACCTAAAATAAATAAATCATCAGCTCAAGAGGTGAAGCTACTATTAAGACAACATTTCCGACGGCTAAGCATTTTGGTTGCCTAAGCTCAAGGCTCCACTCTGTTTCGTTAAGGTGCGCGTCTCGGGGTGCTAATTTTGGGAGATTGCGGCCACAATTTTGAAGCTATCGACCTCAAATTTTTTTTTAAATTAAAGCTATTTAAAATATCTACAACTTCTAGAAGCCGCTTTTTTGATTTTCGAAAAAATAAATTTTTTTTTGAGATTAATCGCATTAAAGAAAAGATATTTTTAAAAAATTCGCTCTATATGTTATAGATAATTAAATTAGTAATCATTGTGTTAAAAAATAATTATTTTTTTACTCTTAATTAATTAGCTGGAATCTTTCAAATGAAATGGAATAAATCCCTTGTATTCCTATGGGAAAAACTAACGCCATCTCTTGCCGCCTAGAGTAACTCGGTAGTCAATCGTGTTCTAACGGCTTTTCGAGACGCGCACCTTAAATTAACTTGTTAAAGATAGCAAAATCCATTCACTTTTTTATTCCCCCCATTTGTAATATTATTCTAATTGTAGATTAATGACATGAGGATGCAGCCAATAATAAATAAAAAGCATCTATTTTGTTAACACTCTTTATTTAGTAACGTTTCGGCTATGATCAACAAAGCCATCATTAGCCCTTCAAGAGTATATTTTATAATATTAACATACAAAATAGATATTGTCATAAGAGATATACTCTGTGTGGGACCCAACTAACCTTTAGAGAACTCACAGCTAATCGAACCGAAGCTGTGAGTTCCTTAAAGTTGATTTAAATTTTCTTTTTCTAAGGAGAACCTTGCTGCAACGGACCGATGTATCAGTTCATATGTATTATATCTCTGACAATATCTATTTTGTATGTTAATAATATAAAATATACTCTTGAAGGGCTGATCATGGCTTTGGTGATCATAGCGGAAACGGTCCTAAATAAAGAGTGTTAACAAAATAGATTCTTTTTATTTATTAATGGCTGCATCCTCTTCATGTCATTAATCTAATTTATATAACAGCGCCACAATTAATTAAATACTTAATATTCATTTTACTTATAAATATGCGTGGGAGCTGCTCTCTGTGTGGGACCCAACTAAACTTTAGAGAACTCACAGCTAATTGAACCGAAGCTGTGAGTTCCATAAAGGTGATTTAAATTTTCTTTTTCTATGGAGAACCTTACTGCAACGGACCGAAACAGACTAGCCCGGGGTTTCTGAAAATTGTTTTAATATTTGATTTAAGAATGTTATTGTAATAAATTTGGAGCTACTTGGGACTATATTAGGCCATTTCACCAATTCTTCTTCGGTCTCCCAACTTTAGTTCAATGTGAAGTTGCGAAAATAAACGCACAGAATGCGTAGCGCATTTCATGAAATAGGCAATTTCGCCAATTAGGCGTATCATATAGGCCTACATATACAGGTAAGAGAAAGTAAAAAGAGTTCGGGATTTTTGGCGTGCCCTGTAATATTCAAAATCAAAAGAAAGAAAGAGTTGTGTCCTTTATTTTGAGACGCATAATGCATAGAGGTCTGCTGTTAAAATTGTATTGTTGAAATTAGTGCTATATGAGGATATCTTTTAGTCCTATGGTACAGTATATATTTTTACTTTCTCGTATAGAATATAAAGAGAACGTATTGTAATCGTCAAAAAATTCGACTTCGAGATTTTGATGTTTCTCCACGTTTTAGACCTCCCAGAGTCTAAAAAAAAATTTTTGGGCATTATGTCTGCGTGTGTGTCCGTGTGTATGTGTGTGTGAACACGATTGCTTAAAAAACAGACTGCCAGATCGATGAAATTTGGTATATACCCCTTGCACTAAAATTGTCGATTTCTATCAACTTTTGGAGTAATTACGTCACCTGGAAGTAGTACTTTACCTAAAAAGTTTTTTCAAAAATTTTGAAATTTTCAATTTCTTTGTCATATTATGATAAATTACTCTATTTTAAAAAGTTTTTATTCTTTGACATTTTTTCAAAAACTGAATAGTTTTTGAAATAATCAACGCAGGAAACGACATTTTTGTCACAGACAATTCCTAGAAGTTTTGAGAAAGTCGATTGATTTTAATTATCATCACTCTAGGATTCTAATAGAGGTTTCAACGAGAATATATATTTACTGCAACCGGGAGACGTTCAACACCCTGGACGCGTCGTATTTGTGATTCATTGCTTGATTGCAGCGATCTTGGTGGCTGTGGCTCTTCTCCCTTGCCAGTTCCCCCGGCCGGACTATTGAACCTAATGGGCAATTATAATTTATATAAAGCAATTAAAGTCCTTTTCAAAAAAAATAATCCTCAGCCATTTTTCTTCCTATTAAAAGTTTCATTAAAAGCCGCAAATCGAAATGATCGAAGAGAAAAAGTGTCAAAATTGATCCTCTCTCACTCACTCTCTCCTAGTCAATCCTTATTAAAGAATTTCAACCGTCGATATATTAATTGGATTTGTAATCTCTCGACAAGTCTCTCTCTCTGAAAAAGAAAAGAAGGAAATACTTGACGACAGACAACGTTCTGATAAATTACATTAAGCAAAGAGAGAGAGAGTGGGATTAAATTACATGTGAGTTTGCTTTTGATTCAAAGATGATGTTATATTAAGTAGCAACTACGTATTTAATCAAATTACCTTTCGTCTTAAAATTATTTTTTAAAAAATGAATCCGATTATATAATGCGTTGGTATTATCAGGCAAGCCCCTTGAATTTAATTTAAATTTTACTTAATTTCATTTTATCTCTTGTTTATTAAACATGCTGGAGAGAAAATTAAAAGGCTTATTATTATAGGCTATTTATAACAAAATGAAAAAAAAAAAAACTTTGGAAATAAAACAGAACACTAAAAACAAACAAAAGTAAAGTAGCGTAAATGTCAAAAACTAAATAAGTTGTTTATTCATTTTATTAATATTATTTTTTAATCTCTTATTCGACAACTAAGGTCATTTAGAGATAGACAGAATATCTGATCCTATATTAGCACAAGAGGCGAGAAAACTATACCTCTGTGCATCAAAAACAAATACAAAGTCATCAGTACAAATGAAATGAAAAGAGACAATGAGGTAGTTTTTTTTTTAAACATTCACACTTTTTTCTCATTCACACTCAAACACACATTCACACAGTCTTTTCGATTACTTAGACCATTTAAGACTTTGACGATAATCGTTATATATGATAATATCTAATGGGGGTCCAGACATTCTTATTTAAGCCATTTGGTATCCAAATGGCTTAAATAAAATCATCGGACTGCCTGGGGTCCGAACCCGCGACGTTCTGTATAGAAGGTAGTCACGCTACCAACTAGACCAAACCCGTAGGCGATGAGGTAGTTGGAATTAATATTTAACCTGAAATTTAGTTTCTCTTCGGGATGCTTTTTATTTTCTCTTACCTCTTATATGTTAATATATATAGAGAGAAAGTATTGGATTCATGTCAAAAATTTGATGTCGAGATTTTGATGAATATACATGTTTTGAGATCCCCTGAATCCAAAAAAGTTGTTTTCGCGACATGGTCTGACTTGTGAACAAAATATCTCAAGAACGAAAAGAGCTATGAGGTTGAAATTTTATAATTACATAAGGTACCCCTCTGGGACTTGACGCGAAGCTTTTGATCTAAAATCAGCCAAAGAGTACTAGTACTTTATTGATGTAGTTTTTCGTTTTTAATTTTTTCGCTTGAGTCGGAGCAAGTGCACAGTGCTTGATAACGGCTGAAGAATAAGCAGTTGAAACGTTGTATAGTATTTATATATTTTGATTAAAATTCATTAATCAATTATTTTTTAGATGCTCTTTAAAATTTATATTCTCATTTTGCCATTGAAATCTTGTGAAGACCACTTTACTCTTGTATTCATAGAGAAGATGGGAGAAATGGTTGCCATGGTAACAAAATATAAATATTTTCCCATACTAATAAATTTTACATCTTGAATTCTACTATATCGGCGCGGAAACTAAATATATCTCAAAACGAAAAATCTAGTGTGACTGTCGCACAAAGCACAACTTTCTCTTACCTTCGGTAATCGAAAGTTGTGTGCTGTACGACAGTCACATCAGATTTTTGAATTCAAAATTTTAATATTTGTATAAGAATAAAAACAAAGCGATAGTAATTCGCTCTAGCGGTAAGGATATTAAATAATCAAAAATATAGGCCTGTATTTCTTTCAAAAAGTGAACCAAAATTAATTTATTCGCTAAAATAAATTATCATAATACATACAATAATTTTCTCAATTCCAAATATTGATATATTTTATTTCATATAAAATTTTTACATAAATTACACGTGTTAAAAATAAAAAAAAGTATTTGTATTCTTTGAACTTTATTTTTTTGGATACCAAATGGCTTAAATAAGAAGCCCTGGACTCCCAATAGATACAGTATATACATTTAATAACGGTTATCATTAGGTTAAGTCTATATGGCCTCAGTTGCCGAAAAAACTGTGTGCATTGGGGGGGGGGGGTGTATGTGTGAGTGTGAGTGAGAAAAAAAATAGTGGGTTTTTTATTAAAAAAAAAAAAAAAATTATGATAATATACTAGGTATACAAATACATCCCAATATAAATAATTTAATAAAATAATTTTTTTCATCATATTATTAATTTTTTCATTAAATTATTTTAATTTATCATTTTTTTTCCAATTTAATATTGCATCAAAGAATAAAAAACAAACAGTCGCAGAGCGCTCTAGCGGAGACAAGTCCAAACAATCAGTCGTGCTTCTGCCGCTCTGCTCGTTCGGTTCGTTTTCTCTAAGTGATTTTATTTAGTGCTTTAAAAAATTATAAAATGTGTTCAGTGAGTTTAATTTTCATTGTGATGTGTCTTCAAGTATTAAATTTTATATCGTGAAGCACCTGCCATCACCTTGGACTCAGGTACATTGAAATTTATTTAATTAATTATTCAACTCCCTTCAAGCCAAGCCAAAGGAACATGGCTGATGCTAATTATTATTAAAAAAAAATTGACTAGAAAATTATAAACTAATTTAATCAAAGTGTTCTATTAGAAATTATTTTATGGGTGTTTGTTAAGAAGGATATTTGATCCATGTGTGAGTGTCTTTACTGGGAATTTTTTTTATTTTCTTTTTTTTTTTTATTATTATTATTTTTTTTTTAAAGGAAATGTTTATAGATAATGAAAGATTTTATAAAAAGATCTTAGGTAATTTTTTATTGAGTTCTTCCTGCAGGCAATCTGCTTATTTTCTTGTTACATTGGTCAACAAAATTTTTATATAAATTAACTGTACACTAACTAGTGTTTTGATTAAACTCACAAATATCGGAACAAATTTATTTTGATTCATCGTTCTTATAATATTTTTCATTTTATTTAATTCAATTATTTAATAAAAAAAAAAAAACTTGAAAATAAAGAAAGGAAATTCTTTTAATTGTCGTTTCTATTTTGAGCTGTCGACAATCAGAATGAAAGGGAGGGGGGAGGGAGTGGAAAGAGCAGACGCCAATCGTTGCTTAAACAGTTCTCACGTTCGTCCCGCCTAATTAACTTTATATCTTATTTAAATTAATAGTTTTTATTTATTTAGTGATTATGTTGTGATGATATGTGATTCTCAATCAATTATATAATCTCTTTGAAATGGTATTTATATTATATTTATAATTATATATTATATTTATATTTATAATACAAATTCCATTTCAAAGAGATTATATAATTGATTGAGAATCACATATCATCACAACATAAATCACTAAATAAATAAAAACTATTAATTTAAATAAGATATAAAGTTAATTAGGCGGGATGAACTTGGGAACTGTTTAAGAAACGATAAGCGCCTACTCAGCTTCCCTTCCCTCCACCTTTCCTAGAATTTTAGACATGAATCCAATACTCTCTCTCTCTCTCTAGAGATCAAGGGCGGATCCAGAGGTGTTTCTCGGGGGGGGGTAATCTGGTGTGACTCGTCGCACAGCACACTATTTTTTTTAATTTCGGTAATTTAAAAGCGTATTCTGTACTTGTTTGCCAGAATATAAATACACATCAAATTTTTAAGTATTAATTTAAAAAATTTTACATTAAAAATAAATTTTTTTGCGAAAAAAGGTATTTTTTCGTCTCGCGGGGAGGGGGGGTAATACCCCCTTTACCCCCCCCCCCCCCCTGTATCCGCCCTTGCTAGAGATTAACATATACATATAGTTAAAAGAAATTAATAATTAAAATTTTTAAATCATTTTTTAAAGCAAATTATTAATTATTTCTAGTTTACTACTTTCTCTTACCTATATGTATGTTAATATACTGTACATATATAGAGAGAGAAAGTATTCGATTCATGTCAAAAATTCGATGTCGAGATTTTGATGGATATACACGTTTTGAGGTCCCCTGAGTCCAAAAAAGTGGTTTTCGCGACATGGTCTGTCTCTGTGTGTGTGTGTGTCTGTGAACAAAATATCTCAAGAACGAAAAGAACTAGGAGGTTGAAATTTTATATTTAAGTTTTGATCCCTCCTGGACGGAGATAGGAGGCTTTTGAACAAAATCGGCCAAAGAGTACTAGTACTTTACTGATGCACTTTTTCAGTTTTTTTCGATTTTCTCTAAATTCGCTCTAATGATTTTGATTAAAATTCAAAAATCAATTATTTTTTAGGGAGCGTACAAGTATTACGTAACGCAATTTGGGCGGGAGGGGGGTCTCGTACAACGTTACTATGCGTTTCAAGGGGGGGAGGGGGGGGTTGAACAACGCGTTACGTAACTGGTATTTTAACGACTTTCCGATACTTTGCGCAACATGATTGTGACTTTTAGATAAAAATGGCCACTTGAGCATTACGTAACGTCTAGGGAGGAGGGTCCAGAAAAATGTTAGGACGCGTTACATGGGGAAAGAGGGGGTCAAAAATCTTCAAAAATTGCGTTACGTAATACTTGTACGCTCCCTTAGATGCTCTTTCAAATCTATATTCTCGTTTTGCTATCAAAATTGTTTGAAGCCCACTTTACTCACAGGAAAGATAGGAGAAATGGTTGCCATCGTAACAAAATATAAATACTTTCCCATGTTTATAAATTTTACACTTGAATTCTATTATATCGGCTTACTTTTGGTAAGAGAAAGTCGTGTGCTGCGCGACCAGTCACACCAGATTTTTACAAAAGAATTTAAAACTAAATTAAATTTTTTCAATTTTCCTCAGCTTTCCCCTATGATTCAAATTAACAAATTCTTTCTTCTTTGGTTAATAGGCTTACTAATGTATAGTATATAATTTCACATTACAATAAAAAAAAAAAGAAAATAATAAAAATCTCTGAGTATTTTATTTAATATTGATAGATTCAGTTTAGATAGAATTTGTCTTTTAGAATCGATTGTATTATTTCTCTCTCTCATCATAGATCAATGTCCGATACAAGATTACTCTCTCTCTTCTTTGCCAGTCAGTCAAGAGCTCCCTTCACATTTGTCTCTGTCCCTTTTATTATAGGACATATCCTTTTAATAAAGGCAGGCGCGCGCGCCCGCCCTATACACTTGATCAGTCAATGAGAATGTAAAAAAGTACCTGCTACGATCGATCCATTTTTTTTTATTCACTTAGTAAAAAAAGGAAAAAAAAAAAATCATTTCTCCTCTATCAGTGAAAAGAAGATAAATTAATATTTAACTTGAAATTTAGTTTCTCTTGGCACTTTATTTATAATCGGGATGCTATTGGAGTTTTTTTTATTATTTATTAAATATATACAGTATTCTTTGGTGGACATTGACATTGAAGCGAATTAAAGTCACCAAAATCGTACCAGTCAAGCAATGCCAAGCGCGGCGAAACCTCGTGTGGGTGAAAACAGCGTGGGGAACGTCCCCCCGATAGCTATCAGTACATGATTTTTAATACATATATGTTAGGGTGTCCCTTATTTTTCAAAGTATTTATTTTGGAACGCATAGGGCCTAGTTTTTTTTCATTTGCCCCTAAAATACTCACAAATAAAATTTTAGCATATTTGGGGCACTGCAACTTCCGTGCCGACTAGCTCCGAAACATGGCCATACAAGCTCTGCGGATAGAGTTGCGCGCCCTCGCTCTAACTGTTCTGTTATTTGTCAGTTGTACTCTGTTTGGTAATTCAGCAATTCTTTATTAAACATAAGGTAATATTTCCAAATGTTTGGGAGGCTTATTGGCACTCCTTCTTCAGTGGATTTATAATATAACGAAAAAGAGGGTCATTCGTGAGAAGAGAGTGGTGAGTTAAAAAGAATGTTTCAAAAATAATTTTTTATATGCCTCATGATGTCTTGCTGTCGTCGCCGAAATATCGCTTTTAATGAAATATAGAAAAAACTAGCGACGGTAGGGTTGCCTTCGGCAAACCAACCCTCCGCTAGGCCCTGACGGGCGGCGTCTCGGGATATGACTAATAGCGTGGAGCGAAATTTTTTTTTTTTTTTTTTTTCGAATTTCAAAACGGGCTACCCTGGAAAAGTTGTTCCATAATGTCACTATTTACCCCCTCATTTTTATTTCTTAATACGAGCTTATCTTGAGGTGCCCCAAGAGGCTCAAATTTAAAAAAAAAAAAATTATGATCTTCCAATATTAAATATAAATATTAGTGCCAAAATACTTAATTAGTGTTGATTTATAATTAATAAATAACCTGGAACCAATAACCGAGTGTTTTATTTTCATATTTTAATTTTCAAAATATTTCAACTAGAGCCTACGGTAGAAAACTTTATCCAAAATACAGGTTTAGGATCCGAATTTCAAAAAAACCCTGGAAAACCTTTTCGAGATATTTATTTAAAGAAACTTTTAGCGAAGAGAGATAATTGATATCTCATATCGTTTGAACGTAATTAAAGAAAGTCAAAAATTTAATTAAAAAATGCATTTTTTTCTAAAATGGCGATTTTGGGCCCTTACGGTCCGAATTTCAAAAACCCCTAAAGGCCTTTTGAGGGTGTTCATTTAAGGAAGAATGTACCGAAGGAATTAATTTGATATCTTATCTCGTTTAAACGTAATTAAAGAAAGTCAAAAATTTAATTAAAAAATGCATTTTTTTCTAAAATGGCGATTTTGGGCCCTTTAAGGTCCGAATTTCGAAAAACCCCTAAAGGCCTTTTGGAGGTGTTCATTTAAGGAAGAATGTACCGAAGAGAATTGATTTGATATCTTATCTCGTTTTAAACGTAATTAAAGAAAGTCAAAAATTTAATTAAAAAATGCATTTTTTTCTAAAATGGCGATTTCCGGGCCTTTACCCCAACAGCACAAATATTGCAGCAATGTGCAGAAACATTGCGAATCTTAGCAACATTACAGCGGCAATATTCCAAACTAGCAATATTGCTGTTTGAGCTGAAATATTGCATCAATGTTGCCGCAATATTGTCAACATTAAAAAAGATTGCACATTCCGTGCTGTGTGGGTAAGGTCCGAATTACGAAAACCCCTAAAAGGCCTTTTGAGGTGTTTAATTTAAGGAAGAGTGTACCGAAGGAATTAATTTGATATCTTATCTCGTTTAAACGTAATTAAAAGAAAAGTCAAAAAATTTAATTAAAAAATGCATTTTTTTCTAAAATGGCGATTTTGGGCCCTTAAGGTCCGAATTTCAAAACACCCCTAAAGGCCTTTTTGAGGTGTTCATTTAAGGAAGAATGTACCGAAGGGGAATTAATTTGATATCTTATCTCGTTTAAACGTAATTAAAAGAAAGTCAAAAATTTAATTAAAAAATGCATTTTTTTCTAAAATGGCGATTTTGGGCCTTTAAGGTCCGAATTTCGAAAAACCCCTTAAAGGCCTTTTTGAGGTGTTCATTTAAGGAAGAATGTACCGAAGGAATTAATTTGATATCTTATCTCGTTTAAACGTAATTAAAGAAAGTCAAAAATTTAATTAAAATTCTTTTTTTTACTTTTTTCTAAAATGGCGATTTTGGGCCCTTAAGGTCGGAATTTCAAAAACCCCTAAAGGCCTTTGAGGTGTTCATTTAAGGAAGAATGTACCGAAGGAATTAATTCTGATATCTTTATCTCGTTTAAACGTAATTAAAGAAAGTCAAAAATTTAATTAAAAAGTGCATTTTTTCTAAATGTCGATTTTGGGCCTTTAAGGTCCGAATTTCAAAAAACCCCTAGAAGGCTTTCGAAGTATTCATTTAA
>JAKCPI010027835.1:0-10629 GCA_023213315.1 Euborellia annulipes | reverse complement strand
AAAATTAAAAGGCATTTCAGGACAAATTGAACAAAAATTTGAAAATTTCTGGAATTTTATTAAAATTTTTTTAAATATACTTTTTATAACAAATGTTTTATGCAAATCATTATTTTTGGTGATTCTGCAAATTTCAGATGATTGCATTTTAAAGCTAGAGAGATGCACTTTCTTGGCGTTACTACAATAGAGTAAAAGTCGAACAGATCGCGAAATTAGACAGTTCATGAACTGTCTAGACATTTCATGAACTGCAGCGAGATCGTGTAATGGTCAAACAGTTACATGATCTGGTTAAAAAATTTTAGACAGTTCATGAAATGCAATTGGATCATGTAACCGTTTGACCATTACACGATCTCGCTGCAGTTCATGAAATGTCTAGACAGTTCATGAACTGTCTAATTTCAAGATCTGTCTACGACATATATATATACAATAATATTACTACGGAGCATTTTCATAATAAACTTTGTATTTTTAATTTCAAATTTATTATTGGATACAGATGAAAAGAAAATATGAAAATATTCAGTAAAGTCTCTAAAATATATAAAGAAAAAATTTTCAAAATGCGGACCAACATAATTTAAGTAGAAATATTTAAATACGTAGGGCTAGGGCTTATAGCTAGCTGGACGTTCAATTAGGACAAGTAGACAGGGAAAGAATAGACAGCGGATAGTGGAATTTAGCTGTTGATTCAATTTCTCATCGTGTTGCCTCCTCTATAAGGGTGCCAAATCTCATTTCAAAATTACGGAAGGTTGCTCTAATAGAGATTGAGAGACGGGGCATTATTCGAGGGCAGGCGGTGACTTTTTGAAAGAAACACAGGTTTTTGGATAAAAAATTATTTTATTTTTCAACGTAGTCTCCTTTGGAGCTCTATACACTTTGTCCAACGTTTCTCCAATTTTTTTATTCCTTCCAAAAAATAAGATTTGTCGAGGGCATCAAAATCATTGTTGGAGTCAGACCTCTTTCCGCCGAGCCATTTTTTCAGGTTTGGAAACAAGAAATAGTCACTCGGGGCTAAATCCGGAAAATAGGGCGGAAGAGGGGAGCAATTCGTATCTAAATTCATGGATTTTTGCCATGGAGCACACGAAATTCACCTTTTTCCATTTTCTTCTCCAATCAAGAGGTACTCTGCTATTAATGGATGTCAAACAAAAACTAAAAGACCCAGGTGGTTCAAATTTCGACAGAAGTCAGCTGATAGTTGCTTGCTGACAGGAGCAGTGTTGCCATTTCAGTTAAGAGGCGGGAAATTCAAAAAAAGTCACGGATTTATTGACCTGCCCTCATATATACCTGGTACAGTGAGCGCCACAGTTAAGTCCCAACCTGATAGCTTTAGCCTTAAGTATATGGTATAATATATATGGTAAATGGTGAAATAATTTTAAATTTGAAAAGGTAAAATAAAATCATCTGTACTAGATTTTACGTTTTCCCTTTTCGGTCATTAAAATTATTTCACTATACACCATATACTATATACTTAAGGCTAAAGCTATCAGGTGGGGACTTTATTGTGGCACTCACTGTACATGCCTAAACATAGTCGAAAGAAGAAAAACACTGGATTCGTTTAGAAATTCAATGACTAAAAAGTTTAAATGTGATTATTCTTTTTTCCCTTTCCTCTTTAACAATTATAATTAATAAATATTTCGACTATAAATTCACCTGGAAATACAAAAAATAGATAAAATAAAAAATAAAAAGGATAAAGATCCATAAATAAAAACGTAAAGGCCAGTTGTGGTAATTGTCCCGTTGAAAGCTGTCTCTGGCATCCTCTCCATCCACATTCGCACAGAGGGGGCTTTTTTATTACGACAACATAAAACGTATTTATAACAGTCAAAAATCGTAGAGATGTACGGTCATGCCTTAATATCACCATTCGAATTTATAGCTATTATAAACAATACAAATATTTAGTATTTGCTCTCGATTGCAAGCTTTGCATATAAAATGAAATTTTTTTTTATAATCTGAGGGTTAAGGGTAGCTAGTTCAATACTTTCGTGTTTGATGAAATGCTCCAACTTTGCCGGGCACATCCGTTTTATCTATATAGTATAGATTTTTTTTTTTTTAATATAATTAATAATTGCTGAACGTATAAGATGGTCGCTTCCAAGCGTTTTAATTGTAAGGGGCATACGTGGTGAAGGAGGTGAAATCCACTGAAGAAGGAGTGCCGACAGGCCTCCGAAATATTACCTTGAAAACTAATAAAAAAAAATGAAAATTGTTTGAAGTACAGTGACAATATTAAGACCCACCCATTCGTTTTATACTTGTGATTATTTCATTGTTTTTATAAAAGAAAATGAAAATCATTATTGGAAATTTTCTAGGTTTGATCATGAAAGTTTCCATTAAAAAATATATAATATTTTTTTTAAAAACAACGAAATAATCACAAGTAGAAAACGCATAGGTGGGACTTAATATTGTCCCTCGCTGTACACTTTACCGATGTATTTCAGATTTAAAGAAATAAAGTGGCTGTTGTATTAAACAATAAGAGGATAGAGGAGCAAGCAGCCAGGTAGTTAGTCTCCACGAAATGAAACTCTCTTGCAATCAGCTAATAGGTTGCGCCACGTTTGAGATACAAAATTTAGTATCGTATAAGCTGATAGCATTGCTTTGTATTTTAAACAAATAATTTATGTATAATACACATCTACTGACAACTCCGCAATATGACTCAATGATTTGTCATTTGAGCTCAGACTCTATAATTGGACTGATGATGGTTATATTTCATTAAAACCGAAACTGTTTCCTCAACAGAGAGTTTCATTTCGTGGAGACGAACTACCTGACTGCCCGCTCCTTTAGCCTCTTATTGTTAAATACAACAGCCACTTTATTTCTTCAAATTCTGATATATTAAGGGCGTCGGTAACCGAAATAGTTTGGGGATCTCTGTTCTATCCCTTAATATTTAAGAGAAGTCACTTACTTTGCATGTTTTGTTTTATTTCTTTTTCTTCCGACGAGGTTGAAAGAGACTTTTTCATCTCTTCACTCTCTGATGATTTTTTTCCATTGATTAAATCAAAAACCAACTGATCCGGCGATTTTTTACATTTTTTTCTATCCATTCGTATTTTATAATTCGGTCCATTTTTGTTCCCATTTGAGAAATTATAATTTTTAATAACAGATTGTTGTAAACGTAATATTTCACGTAATCGTCGGAAAATATTACAATTCGGTTGGAGTGTATTATCATCACTATCTGAAACAAAAATAATAATAATAATTTTGGGATTAAATTATTTCAAATAGCACATTTATATACCTGAATCAATTATACATCTATAACAAGTCTCTTCTTTCCTGAAAAGTAATACTTTCTCTATATATTACGTAGGTAGGAGAAAGCAAAAAGAGAATTAATAAACAAGTTAGTTACTTCTCCCAAGGAAAATCCGGTGCGGAACAAGCTTCACTCTTCATTTGTGGAGACATCGTTGATGGCATACTTGTACCCGCATTCGCCACAACACGATTAGCCATTTGGGCCCGTTCATCACTGGGAGTAGAAGAGGTCGCTAGCGATGTAGACTTCTATAACAAAACAAAACATAATTTATATATCCGTAAATAGGCGTGAAAACTAAGGGAAAACAAGATCCTGAGCGTTTTCTTATTTTTAAGATAAGGCGACGCCCTCGGGGCATGGTGTAGAGGTTAGCGTGCTAACCTCCTATACCAAACGCCGCGGATTCGGACCCCAGGCAGTCCGATGATTTTATTTAAGCCAATTGGATACCAAATGGCTTAAATAAGAATGCCTGGACCCCATATATATATAATAATCAATAACGGATATCGTTTAAAGTCTTATATGGCCTAAGTTGCCGAAAAGACTGTGTGAATGTGTGTGTGAATGTCAGTGTGAATGAGAAAAAAGTGTGAATGTTTAAAAAAAAAAAAAAAAGATAAGGGGACAGTATATAGGCCTTTGGGGTGTTTCAAAAAGGACTTTGAAAATTCATATAAATTTATCAGAGAACCTACAGAGTAACAAGGGTATGTTGATGATGAGAGAGATGAGAAAAACAAGAAGAAAATGCACCAAATGTAGTTTCTTTATTGTGATCCAGCCCACAACTAACGTTTCGATCCTAGATTTGGACCATCATCAGAGCTAAAAATATACATTTAATGAAGATCAACAATTTACAATCTTTTGTATATATTTATAATTTAATAGTTTATTTTCATAGGATTTCAAACCAGGATTGATTCAAACTAAGCTTAACACAGATTCCAGGTTTAGGTAGATGGATTTAGCAGTTTATAATAAGGAAAAAATCCATCTACCCTAAACCTGGAATCTGTGTTAAGCTTAGTTTTAATAGTTTATGTAAAAACAAACCCTGGCTAATTTAAAATTATAATTCATATACAATTTAGTGTCTAAAAGTGGTGGTTCCATAATTATAATGGGCTACCAAACTTCCAAGACTGCTGGAATTGGAGAAGAACTAAGTGGATAAAATAGAGTGATATGGAGAGAAATGGCATCGAAACAGGTTTTAAGAACCTTATCCATTATAATTATGGAACCAACACTTCTAAAGACACTAAATTGTATATAAATTATAATTTTAAATTAGCCAGGGTTTGTTTTTACATAAACTATTAAAACTAAGCTTAACACAGATTCCAGGTTTAGGTAGATGGATTTTTTTCCTTATTATAAACTGCTAAATCCATTTACCTTACAACTATTATAAATATGTACAAAATACTGTAAATTGTTGATCTTCATTAAATGTATATTTTTAGCTCTAAATATGGTTCAAGCCTAGGATCGTAAAGTACACCCCCGCAAACCCCGCGATGCGGGGCGGCCCCGGACCTTGGGGGGGGCCTACGGACCGGGCCGGGTTAAAAAAACTGTATCTCCTCAGGGCTTAGGTAAAAACGGTAAAAATTTAGATAAAAAAAAAATAATGAAAATTTCTCTTTGAGTGGGCCCGGCAAAAAAAGAAAAAATTAAGATAAAAAAAAAAAATAATGAAAATTTGTCTTTGAAAGGGCCCGGGGCCCTCAGGGCTCCGATAAAAACGAAAAAATTTAGATAAAAAAAAAATTTAATGAAAATTTCTCTTTGAGAAGGCCCGGGCCTTCAGGGTTCAGGGATATAAGGAATTTTAAAAATATTTTTTGTATGGGGCCCTGCTAAAAAACGTTACGCCACTGCCTAGGATCGAAACGTTAGCCGTAAGCTGAATCTCTATAAAGAAACTACATTGGCTGCATTTTCTTCTTGTTTTTTCCAATTTAATTATTAACAACCTTCTCAATCATATTAATTTGTTTTTCAAACATTCAAGCTCTTACATTAATAGAACAATTATTTAAATCAGTTTTGTTATTTACCTGTTGATGAACTGAAGGATTCATAGAAAGATTTCCTAAAAAAGAAGAAAAATAACAACACATTAGAACTTGTTTAAAAGAAAATTGGAAACATTGATAATCAAATAGATCTACAGATTTCTTTAAAAGTTACTAACGGAGACCTAGTCAAAGAGGTAATATAAGGGCGCAAACCCCTCTCAAAAAAAATCAGGTGTGACAAGCACAGAACACATCTTTCGATTACCGAAGGCAAACGCCGTACCGTAGACTAAACCAAAAGAAAATAATTTTATCCGCATTTTTGAAGACCTACCTTGTACACTGGACCTCTCTGATGTTGGCTCCTCATCAGTGAGCGCATAAGATGGATACAAAGAGGATTGAGTTCTCATGCCACAAGCCAATAAGTCCATATAAGTCCTCTGCAGTGCCGCATTTGAATGTTGATTTTCTATTAATTGCTCCCGGGAGGAGTTATTTTGGTCATCATCGTCTACAATTACACTTGATGTGGACATATTCAAATATAATTAATTAAAACTACCTATCTATCCTATAGAAATGCTATATATAAACAAATAAAAATAAACACTGAAATCAGAGCATGCTGGATTATAGACCACCTGTCAAAATAAGCCTGAAACGATCAAGTAGCCACAAATAAATCAATTGCTCTCAGGCTTGATGTAGTTGGTAGCGCGCTTGCCTTCTATACCGAGGGTCGTGGGTTCGGATCCCAGGCAAGCCGAGGATTTTATTTAAGCCATTTGGATGCCAAATGCTCAAACCCTTTTTTTTCTTAAAAATTACTTATAAATAAGTACTCAAATTTGGTCAAAAGATATTTAATGTTAATATTAATTGTATAATTTTGTACAATTTATATAGGCTACTCGTAAATATATTTTGAAATACCCGGTATTTTATTTAGAATAGTATAAAATTTTAAAAAAATCAGAGCCATTGGGTGAGTGGGCAAAGCCCTCTCCCCTCAAAATGCCGCCTCTGAAAGCGACATTTTAGGGAAATATAGATTTTCACTTGGTTTTTTTCAATTTCTCTAATAACTCTTAACCGAGATGGAATTTCACTTTGTTGTATTTAGATACATTGCATTATCTATTATTTAAATAAAAAAGATTTAAACACATTAAATGTGTTTAAGTAGCTAAATATTAAGAGTGAAAAACAGCTAAGTCCTTTGTTTACTTTTAGAAAAACATGTTACTGCATTAAAAAACCTGCTAAGTCACAAAAGTGTTAATTAATTATTAAATTAGTAATTTACTAACTCTTCTTTTATATTATATTATAAAGAATAAAAAAATACACCAACTGTATTAAAGCCGTTTCTTTAAATTAATTTCTATTTTTTTAAGAATGTTTTTTGTCTCTCCTGTAAAATTGTCTAAAATGGATTTAGCAGGTTTACATTCTAAGCCGACGATATATATTATAAATACGAGTATCGTTTAGTCCTAAATGGTCTAAGTTGCCAAAAATACTGAGTGCATGTGTGTGTGAATGGAAAAAAGGTGTGTTAAAAAAAAATATATATATATATATTTTTATATTCTTATCCACGCTCTTTTTCTGAATCTGTTACTAATGGGTAGAATAAATACCTTTTTTATTTTGTCTGCAACCACAAAGCCACTTCTCTCAACATGATGATTGATTTAGATTTATTCTTCAGATTCTCGATTCAGTCCCATTACAAGTAGATTTCAAAATATTTCAGTTGTTGTCAGAGACATTCACTCTGATTGTTCGATGAACAAACGATGACAAGGAGAAAAATCCAATTCCAAAAAATAAATTGCCGGGGCGGTCTTCGTGTAGATCTAAAATGAAAATCATTTTTATTTTTAAATAAATTATCAATATAAATATTTAATACCTGCGTTGGATTTAGTTTAACAAATGTCAGGATCTCTAGCTTTTTCAGGTTATAAATGGCGAGGTCTTCTAGTCAAGAGATTCTTGGCTGGTAGCAAATCCTATTTGTGCAAAATATGATCGAAAGACACTGATTTACATCAAGCATTCTTTAAAGATGGAAAAACGAAAGATATATTAAAACTTGGACGAGACGTGTAGCCTACACGTTTATGATTTTGGGACTGGCCTGTAAATGACGCCAGACTGAACAGACTTGCTTTGATTTGCTCATTGCGCACTAATGGCGGTTAGCAATAACAAATTTATATTTATATACATTTTTTAAGTATGTATTATTATCAATAATATCATTGAAACCCCTAAAAATATATATTTAGCGTTTTAACTAATGAAGAAAAATTTTATTAGATTAAAAATAAAAGTAAACAAGAGAACTATTTTTGTTGAAGTAGATGCTGGAGGGAGATGGGAAATAGAATCGATTTGTGCTGCGCTCTAGCGGAGACTTGAAATTATAGTTTTAAACAACTTCTCTAGAGTGCAGCACAAATCAGGAACCCTCCAAATAAGTCAATCATTGATCTTATTTAGATCTGTTGAGATTTTAAGGTGCGCGTCTCGAAAAACCGTTAAAGCACGATTGACTCGAGGCGGCACCAGATGGCGTTAGTGTTCCCCCCATAGGAAAACACGTAACTTGTTGCATTTAATTCTAGACTTTCCAGCTAATTAATTAAAGGCAAAAAATTAATTATTTTTTAACACAATGATTACTAATTTAATTATCTACAACTTATAGAGCTCCTTTTTTTAAAATATCTTTTATTTAATGCGATTAATCTAAAAAAAAAAAATTTTTTTTTCGAAAATCAAAAAAGGGCTTCTATAAGTTGTAGATATTTTAAATAGCTTTAATTTAAAAAAATTTGAGGTCGATAGCTTCAAAATTGTGGCAGCTGGAAAGTCCCAAAAATTAGCACCCCGAGACGCGCACCTTAAGCAAAATGCTTATTGCTTGATTTTATAAGCAACCATTAGATATTTATTTTTTATACGAATTACGAAAAACTAAGCGTATTGAGATTGCTTTTTTATGCTTTTTCCCTTCATGCTTATTTGAACTTATTTTACGTATATTTATTACTTTCTCTTACCTCTATAGATGTTAATTTATAGAAATAGAAAGTATTGGTTATTCATGTCGAGATTTTGATGGATATACACGTTTTGAGGTCCCCTGAATCCAAGGGCGGATCCAGAGGTGTTTCTCGGGGGGGGGTAATCTGGTGGGACTGGTCGCACAGCACACAATTTTTTCTTAATTTCGGTAACTTAAAGGCGCATTCTGTACTTGTTTGCCAGAACTAAATATATCTCGACACAAAAAATCTGATGTGACAAGCACAGTTCACAACTTTCTCTTGCCGAAGGGTAATAGAAAGTTGTGTGCTGTGCGATCAGTCACATCAGATTTTTTTTACTGTGTAGCAATAAGTGCAAGATTTAGATTCACTAAATTAGAGATACCCATAAATTTTTCCCTCTCTTGTTGATTCCCTAAAGCTTAGAATTCAAACTCCACCAGTTTATAAATGAAGCATTGTATCAAAGTATACTTAATTAATTCAATTGTCGTATAACTTTATAATTACTCAACAAAATCTCTCTTGCCTATATCTCTATATAAAGATCTCTCTATTTGTGATGATGATTATTCTATATATTTTACAAGAGTTGAGGTTTACCGATTAAATCAGCAACATGTTTTATGGTTGAGTGAATTTGCACCGGCTGCATAGTTAGACCCAAGTTGCATTTCAATTATATTACTTCTCTGACATTGATTTAGTAAACAAACTTAAGAGAGAGAGAAAGGAAGACTAATCTAAGTCGAATAATGAAACCAAGCACGTCTTTAAAAGGCCCTCTCTTCTCTCTCGCTCTGCTTCCTAAAGAAAAGGAATTTACGATTGAAAAGAGATGTTAAACATTCAATTAATTTCCGTTCTTGCTAATAAATTTTTCTCTTTTAATTTTATTCTCTTCTTGAGATTTATTCTTTTTCTCTTTGTTTAATCAGAGAAGAAAAATCTGGTGTGACTGCGACACATCACAGAACTCTCTCTTACCTTCGGTAATCGAAAGTTGTGCACCGTGCTGATCACACCAGATTTTTTGTGCCGACATGTATTTAGTTCCCGACAGTACGGTACATTTGAATTCAGATGTAAAATTTATAAGGGAAAATATTTATATTTTGTAACCATGACAACCATTTCTCCTATCTTTCCTATGAAGTACAGGAGTAAAGTGTGCTTCAGAAGATTTCCATGGCAAAATGAGAATATACATTTAAAAGATAATGTAAAAAAAAAATAATTGATTTTTGAATTTTAATCAAAATCGTTGGAGCGAATTTTGAGAAAATTGAAAAAAACTAAAAAGTGCATCAGTAAAGTACTTGTACTCTTTGGTCGATTTTGTTCAAAAGCTTCGTGTCACGTCCCATGGGGGTGCCTAACTGCTAAAATATAAAATTTCCTAACTTCCTAGATCTTTTTGTTCTTGAGATATTTTGTTCTCAGTCCCCCACAGACAGACTATGCCAAGCGAAAATCACTTTTTTTGGATTCAGGCAAGGGGGGATACAGGGGGGGGGGGCAAAGGGGCAATTACTTTCTGAGATTTGAAAAAAATACTCGTTTAAAAAAAAAAAAAAATGTATTTAGAATGTAAAATTTTAAAAAATTAATATTTAAAAATTTGATTTTAGTTAAAAAAAATATCGGCGGAAACTAAATATATCTTTACACAAAAATCTGATATGACAAAACAAGAACACAACTTTCAATTTCCGAAATATGAGAAAGTTGAAAAGCAAAGCGACCAGTCATACCATATTTTTAACATTTGATCTTTGCATGACCTGCTTAGTTCCCTCAGCTGATTGGATTCTTTCTTATATTGTTGAATCACGATTTTGTATTCTATTCTGAACCATATAATATAGCAACATATAAATTCCCTGTAGAGGCGAAGATCCCCCTTCACTATAGGTCCCCATATCGCTTGCCTTTACTCAATGTCTTCTTTTCCAACCCTTTTCCCCTACTTCTTATGAAAATGGAGGATTAGTTATCTTAAAAATTCAAATGGTCTTTTTCTTCGTATTAATTCATTTCAAGAGAAGTTCATATAAAGTCCTTTTCATTAAAAAGAAAGAACAATTCCTTCTTTTTTTTTTTTAATTTATCAGGCAATTTGTATTTGTGGCACGCAGAACATCTCTCCTAAAAAAAAAATTTAATTAACAGATTTAAC
>JAKCPI010027834.1:0-37131 GCA_023213315.1 Euborellia annulipes | reverse complement strand
AGTGTGCTTCAAAAAAATTCAAGGGCAAAATGAGAATATACATTTTAAAGACCATCTAAAAAAATAACTGCTTTTTTTGAATTTTAATCAAAATCATTTTGAGAAAATCGAAAAATCTGAAAAAGTGCACAGTGGCGGATTAATGCAATTTTGTCGGGGGGGGGGCGGTTTTTTTTTTTATTTTTTTTTATTTAAGGATTTTTTCGGCATCTATGGCCATTTAGACCCCTTTCCTATTTAATTAAATTGATTGGTAACAAATTCAATTGAAATTAAAGACCGGAAATCATAATTTCTTTAGATTACTAGTTTTAATAATGTTTTGATAATCATCTTTTGTGGGGCGCCCTCGCCCCCCCCCCTTTAATCCGCCCCTGAAAGTGCATCAGTAAAGTACTTGTACCTAGGTCGCCGGCCAATGGCGCGTAGTTTTTAAGATCTTTCTCTAGTCATAATGAAATTTTTTAATTTCATTAGTATAATAGACGGATGCGAGATGTTAAAGGAAAAGGATACCAGCTCTTTAGATAAGGATAATAATCCACATGCCGCGAAAGCGTGGAGGTCCTGGTTCGACTCCAGGGGGTGTAATTTTGCCCAATCTAAGGCACAAAAATATCTCGCAAATTTGCTATCTTAAATATAAAATTCCAAAACTCCCTAGCTCTTTTCGTTCTGGAGATATTTTGTTCACACACACAGGGACAGTCATTCTATGACTTTTAACATGAACTAAATACTTTAAGTCTCTATATATTAACATATATTGGTAAAAGAAAGCAAAAAAAATATTTTATAAATTAATAAATAGCCTAATATATTTAATTAATTTCAACCCCTTTGAGTCAGATACAACACAAATCATGAATTGTAAAAATATTTTATATAAGCTTACACTTATTTATAAAAAATTATTTTTTTTTTTCCATTCAACACATTAGTTAGTGTATTTATTTCAAGAACCTTAAAGGGGTTTTGCTCTTTGATAGTTTCATAAGATTTTCACCCCCTTATCTGTTTGTGGCGCCATCTGGGACTCTATGGTCACGTCGATCCCCCAAAAAGGGGTAAAAGAGATAGAGAGAGAGGTAGGGGAGAGGGGGGGTGTCTTGACTGCACCAGCCGCACCGAAGCTAATAAATTAACTGTCAGCTTTTGTCAAGTTTAATCTAATTTACGGCGTCCCCCCTCAGCCCACCCCCACGTGGCACAACGGGTGTCCCACCCAAAAAACGGGGTGCGCATTTTCTCACCCACCCTATTCTCCATCCATCCCTTTTTGGATGAATATTGGTCCAACAACAACCTGGAAATTTTTAATCAGCCCTCGAAATGAAATTATATTCGAGTTTTTACACACCATACTATCCGTCCAATTATTGCAATTACATTGTGCACTGCGTGGCTAATTAAATTTTTATAGCTCTTACTCTCTTCACTTTTTTTTTTTTTTAATCCCTAAAGACGAAAACACGTATTAATTTAAATATATTGTAAGAAAAAAATGCATTAAAATTTATTCTATGCATATCAAGAATTGGAGAAATTGAAATATTTCATAAAGGTATTTATAATAGATGAATAAAGAGATAAGAAGAAAAGGAATTCAGATTACAAGATAGTATGCATATATGAACGTCAAAAGGAGAGGTTCGAAAACTTATTTGAATTTATTTAAAAAAAAATCTAGTCTGTCCATCAATAAATAAAATCGCCTATATGGCCTCAGATGCCATTTCCTCAGTCCGTAAAAAAATCTAAGGATAATGTAAAAAATTTATACATTTTAAAATCCAGAAATTAAAACGAAAAATCGCAAAAAAAGAACTGAGAATTTTTAAAAAGAATCTCTTCTCACCATTTCACGCCGGAAAATTGGATCAATGGCCCCGAAAAACCAGATTGTGGAACATAGGCGTATCCACGGGGGGGTTAAACCCCCCACCCAAGGGACCCAAGTCATGACTAGATATTTAAGCTCTATAATATAAATTATATTTCATATGGGGTAATAGAAAGTAAAATATAATAATTTACTTGGGTATAGGAGACTTTGTAGCCAAGGAATTAAATAAAAAACTTTTATTTAATTAATTAACCGTCGTCGTTTCGGTCGCAAATCACGACCTTCCTCAGGCTGCAAAGTCTCCTTTTAAACCCCCCCACCCAAGGGACCCAAGTCATGACTAGATATTTAAGCTCTATAACAGTGGTTTCCAAACTTTATGTTAACACGCCTCCCTTAAAAATAATTAATCTCATGACGCCTCCCCTCCCCCCCCATTTTAATAAATAATACAACAACAATAATTTTTAATGCTAAAAAATATAAATTTATATAAAAGTATTTTTTTTATTTATTCTTATTTATATTTTAATTAAAATTAGCAATCATTTGGAATATCTTACTTTTCTACCTAATGAAAAAAATCCCTACAAAATTCTGCAAGGGATCTCGATGGTTACCTAAGTTACCCAGTGTTATTATTATCTGTTTATGAGAGTTACGAAATCTTCAAAAATTAATTCCGCCCCAGTAATAAGAAATTTTAGAATGACATTAAAATGTTTCTATCCTACTATACTATTTGCTAAATATTGAATATAAATTTTAACTCAAACGGAATGCACTTATTTTTTAGTAAAAGTATTAAAAAACATTAATATCTTTATGCATTATAGGGGATGGGGCATTAATCCCCCCTGGTGAATGCCTGCATACCTCCCCCCCCCCTTTAAGGAAATGCGAGCCTTCACCGCGAAATTACTCTCAAAATAATTTAAATACATTTATAAATAATTATTTTTATTTTGAAATTATTTTATTAGAATTTTTGACATGATCGCAATACTTTCTCTCTCTATATATTTCATATATATGCTAAGAGAAAGTAATAATGGTGATTTAAGAAAAATAAAAAAAATGCCCTCAGGCTTGGTGTAGTTGGTAGCGTGCCTACTTTCTATAACGAACGTTGCGGGTTCGGAACCCTGGCAGTCTGAAATGGATACCAAATGGCCTAAATAGAAATGCCTGGACCTCCAATGTGTATATTATTAATTAATAACGGTTATCGTATAAAGTCTTAAATGGCCTGAGTTGCCGAAAAGACTGTGTGAATGTGTGTATGAGTGTTGAGTGTGGAATGAGAAAAAAGTGTGAGTGTTTAAAAACAATAAAAAACTAATTTTTTTCAATGACACCTACACTCCCCCCTCCCCCTTTCAACAGCTTATATTCTCCCTCTACCCTTTGTGAAATACAAAATATTTAATTTCATATTCAATCGTTTTTCGCAGTCAAATTATTTGTTTCTATCATTTTTTTTTTCAACGATAAAATGCATAATAATTACCTTTAATAAGACGCTCAAGAGGGTGTGCTGGTTGACGGGGTGGCCAGGGGTGGGTTACACTATATTAATTATTCACTTTGATTCATTTGAAACACAACTTGATAAGAGAGCAAGCAGCAGGCGCGCCTGCCGTCAGGCCACACACTGGACTGAACGAGAATCTCGACTCTCTCTGTTTGTTTAGGAAAAAAACAGATGAAAATAACAATTCCCTTTTTATTAAAAGTAAAAAAATACCTTTTGCTCTAATCTAACTTTATTTATAACACAGTGATTTGGAATATTCCAAGGCCTTTCTTAAATAATCAACCCTTCATCCCCCCACCCCCTAATCAAATAATAATCAACGCTATTTTTTGAATGTTTTCTATATTTATTTGGCTTCGATTTAGTTATAAAAAACATTTTTTTTTTTCAATTTTTCACCCCCTTATCCAATCCTAATAAATAAAATAATTAACAATGCTATCACCTTCGGCGAGCTTCGCGTCTGGTCAGAAAGAAATTAAAACCCTGAAAAACTTCCCTGAATCCGCCTTTGGGTTTTACACATAGTATAATTTTCTAGAATGAGTCTTACTTTAGGCCAGTGGTTTCTAAACTTTAGGTTACAACGCCTCCGTTAAAAAATTTTATTTATTTATTTATTCATATATATTATTTTAATTAAGGAAAACCTCCGTCCCAGAACCTTGTAAATTTTATTATTTTGTCATTTGGAAAATTGGTCCTGGTGGCCAATATTCGCGCCTCCCCTTAGACTAGTACGCGCCTCCCTAGGGAGGCGCGCCTCACAGTTTGGAAAACGCTGCTCTATAATATAAATTATATTTCAAATGGGGTAATAGAAAGTAAAATATAATAATTTACTTGGGTATAGGAGACTTTGCAGCCAAGGAATTAAATAAAAAACTTTTATTTAATTAATTAACCGTCGTCGTTTCGGTCGCAAATCACGACCTTCCTCAGGCTGCAAAGTCTCCTTTACCCAATTCAAAGTCTACAGCCACTTCTCATCACTAGATAATAATTTTTTCTAGCTAAAAAAAAAAATTATTTATAAATACCCTAAAATACCAAGTAATCCTAATCTTTCATGAACCCCCCCCCCCCATCAAAAATTTCTGGCTACGCCTAAGGTGTGGAACATCCACCGGTAGATATAAGTAAATTTAATATACCTATTCTATAATGACCGAAAGGGCAAAAAAAGAAATTGTTGGGAATAAAAATATCTAAAAGATTTTGATGTGATCATTAAAGAAAATTATATCTATTTCCCAAACGCCTTAATTTGAAAACGGAATTCCGAAATAACTAAAAAAAAAAAAAAAATTAGAATAAACGATTTAAATCACTTTTTTTTAACTCTTTAAACTTTTTTTAATAGAGTTTTTACATAAAGAACCAACTACCTAAAATCATAGAAATTCTATCGCAGCGATAACATTGTTGAGAGGAAATATTGAGATGATCGTGATGACCCAGAAACAATTTTTTATTAGCTCTGTTCTCTCTCGTGTGCTCCTCTAATTTGCTTTAACAACTCATTTGATGGCAAGCAATTTAAATTTTAAATATACTATCTAAAGTTTTTTTTTTATTGTTTACAAGGAAAAAAAAATCTGGTGTGACATACTGCACTGCAATCTAAAAATGTGTGATGTGCTGAGACACCAAATTTTTGTGCCCACATATGCGTATTTATTAAATAGTTTCCAAGAGGATATTATAAGCAATTTATAATCAAGTATAAGAATATATTTATATACCAATATAAGTCAACAAAAAAATATGCCAACATCGAGAAAACTAAAAAAGATTTGGTTAAACAAACCAATATTTTAAAAATCTCGACATCGAATTTTTAACACGATAGCAATACTTTCCCTCCATATATTACATATATAGGTAAGAGAAAGTAAAAATAAATAAATCAACAAAATAATCAATAAATAAATCAAAACCAATTTATAACTAACGGATGTTATATTAATAAGAAGGCAGAAATGAGAGATGCAGCTAAGATTATTTATTTATTCATTTAATACACACATCATGACGTTTCCTGGTCATCTCATACTGTGTATATATTTATTATATAAGAGTTGTTCAACAATGTATAAAATCCACTATGACACTTTCATAATGACTTTTCGCCAGCTCTGAGGATGATTCAAACACGGAGTCGAAACGTCAGCTTTGTGAATTAAATGAATAAAGAAATAACCTTAGCTGCGTTTCTCATTTCTGCCTCCTTATTAATATATAAATCAATTAATGTAACTGAAGAGGAAAAGCTTTTAAGGTGGGCGTCTCGAAAAGCCGTTAGAAGACGACTGACTACCGAGTTACTCGAGGCGGCAAGAGATGGCGTTAGTTTTTCCCATAGGAATACAAGGGATTATTCCATTTCATTTTAAAGATTCCAGCTAATTAATTAAGGGTAAAAAATTAATTATTTTTTAACATAATGTTTACTAATTTAAAATATCTTTTCTTTAATGCGATTAATCAAAAAAAAAAATTTATTTTTTCGAAAATCAAAAAAAGAGCTTCTATAAGTTGTATATATTTTAAATAGCTTTAATTTAAAAAAAAAATTTAGGTTGATAGCTTCAAAATTGTGGCCGCTGGAAACTGCCAAAATTAGCACCCCGAGACGCGCACCTTAGACCACACATCCGACGACTGAGCATTTTGGTTGCCTAAGCTCAAGGCTTCACTCTCGAGCACATCAAGAACTTGTGGCTCCGTTTTTTTTTTTTTTTTTTTTTTGTTATTTACTAATTGGAATTTACACACTTTTTGTCTTACAGTATAATCGAAATAAATTGTCGCCAAAGAATAGTTTGGTTTAGTAAGGCAGATCCGCGTGAAGTGTTAATAATGATAGTCTCCTCAATGTAGCACAAGTGGAGAAAAAGTATATTTCTAATATAGCCTATTAATTACAACCAAAATTAAAAATTTCACTCATTAAATTAATTAATTACTTGACAAATTTTATATTTTTTTTATTTTTATCATCATTAATTAAATGATGACATATTTAAACGCCTATAAAAATAAATTTTTAAATTAGTCTCCACCGAATAAAAAGAATTTCATCTTGTTCGAATTCAATTAATTCCTGACATGGCGATGACGGAGATGGAGGCGAGAGGAGCTGACATGTTGTCAAGGCAGATGGATGAACTGACCAGCTGTTCCCCTCTGTGTATGTATGTGTGGGTGTGTATATAAACGAGCCCTTATGTGTGTTTACGTCTGTGTCCACCTGACTCCATGATGTATCCACGATCCTGTGCATAACTAATTGGAATTTTCCATAGAAATATAAAATTTACTCGCTAATTAGGCATCCAACGCAACAACTTTTTGTCCAAACAATTATCCCCATCCCTTAAAACGCTAACTGCCTTTTGTAATTTGTTAAAAATTGTATGTTTGCAAAAGTCAACACGTCCATGTGTGTGTGTGATATCTGTGTGTGTTAAATGTCGACATACCATAGAACCCTCCGAGCACGCGCGAAAAATAAACATTTTCTCATACCACAGAAACGATTTCAACAGACCCCTCTTCTGTTTTTTCCATCCTTAATATTAAAAAAAAAAAAAAAAAAATTGTTAAGCTTTTAAACACGTGTTGGTCATGGACAGAGGCTGTGGCCCTTTAAAAAAAAATAAATATCTGATTGAAACTGACTACAAACTCACGTATTGTATAATATTTAGGAAGCAATTCAAGATCACGTATCTAAATAATGGAAATGAATAACAAAGTAATTCCTTTAAGTTCCTTTATCCATTTTGGAATATTTATGAATTTGCCAAATGACGCCAAAGAATAGATTGGTTTGATTAAGTCATCTCGAATAAAATATAAAACAGAAGGTCCAAATTCGGGCTAATATTCATATCTCTTATTTTAAGGGGGAGTAGAAGTGGCTGTTTAACCGTACTTAAAAAAAAGAACTATTATAAGGAATTTTTCGATGAATTTTTTTTTTAAATTAAATTCATAAGGGATTATTGTAACAGAAAGTTATAACAAACTGTTAAAATAATTTAAATTTTTTTTTAAATTTAAAAATGAATTTATTATTATTATTAATCACGAATTAATTAAAAAAAAAATTTTCACTAAGTTTAGATGATTTATATAAAATTAACTGTCAAATAGTTCAGCACTCTTGCAAAAGATGGCAGGCTAGTCTAACAGTCGGTATTATCAGATCCCCTATTGGTCTATATAGGGCCTATATTTATATATTTTTATGTTTTTATAAATGATACATAATATATAATAACATTTATAAAGTATTCATTGCTAAAAGATCAACGAAAATCAAACAAATGCATTAGATTGTTAGTTACTATTCTGACATCTCTTGGCAAATTTTCGTTTGGTTGTTTTTTTTTTTGGCACGAACATGCGTAACAGCTTCGCTCCTACTCCCCCTTAATGAAGAGATCTTAACAAATAGAAGTTTGAAATTTAATACAAAAATCTTTAACCAACTAAAATCATTCATTTTTTAATTTAAACATAATTCGTTAGAAAATTAACACAAAGCTTTGATCAGCTTTTGATTATTATATTTTTTTTCATTCATTCGATTTATGTAAATTTATATACTAGATTTTATATAGAATGGATTATATTTTTTTAATTAAAAAAAATGTGATCATTTTTGTTTTTGTTGCCAATTTAATGTTTTTATAAAGGATTAGGAAAAGATGCTTTTGACTTAAAAAAAAAAATAATACTTTTTTTTTAATCTCTCCTATAAATAAAAATTTTAATTCAATTATTACATTAATTTTACCAAAATAGAGATTTTCTCTTTCAATTTTAAATTAATAAAGTTTTTAATAAAAAATATGGTGTCAATATTATCTAAAAAAAAGTAAAAAGTCACGATCCTGCCACTTGCAAAACCAAAAGATAATTGCAATTAAAATTTCAAGTGAAATAAATTTAGATAAAAAAAAAAGTTACTCCTTATAATTCTAATTAGCAAAATTAGTTACAGTCTTCTCTAGTCAAAATTAATCTTTGAAATAGCAAGCGATCGATAATAATTTAGGCGTATGATATAGTATTCCCATCCTTAGTAAAGATGGGGGTTGTTGTTGAGTGGGGAGGACAGCTATCAGAAGCTTTGGTTTCATCCCCATTCCTGATCCTCCCGAAAACAGACACGAGCAGTCCAATTGGACTTCGGCTGGCTGACTGCAGCCACCTGAGGCGTGAACATTTAGCCCCTAAAACGAGGTTGGAGGGCTTTCTTCCTCTACCCTCAACCTCTTCTTCGACTCCAATATCTATCTATCTACAATCCAACCTCCCCCCTCCCCCCTCCCCCCAAGACAAATAACTTCGAGTTAGAGCTCCAACAAGGACTAATAGACAGAGGATAACCAAAACAGAATAAGGAAATATCGACCACAATATTGTCAAGTATTAATAAAACCGCATATTTGCTTAAATTTCACTGAATAAATTAAAATTTTATGGAGAAGGAGGAGGAAAGAAAAAGGGTTCTTAATAATTTTACTACTACTACTTAAATATTTAATTGAATATAGCAAAAAAATGAGCTACGATTATATTTTCGTTAGTGAGTTCAGTGTAAATAATTTTCTATATTTTCTCTTAACAGAGTAAAGATCTTTAAAAAAATAAAATGAAATATAGCAAAAGACAGCAGGGATTGTCACGGAGATTGTAACAAACTTTATAATCTTAGCTGAATTGTACCTGAAGAAGGTCACAGAATGAGTGGCCGAAACGTTGTAATTTTTACAAATAAACCACTGTTAAATCAAAAATCAAATTCTTTTACTAATCAATACAACAAATTGACGAATTAGGTAGGTTTACTAACAATAGCTTACTATTAGCTAATTATTAGTAGACTAATTAAGAACTTGTGGAAACGGGGGCATGGAAGTTAAGATTAAGGATAATCAATCCCAAGAAAAAAAAATCAAAAGATAGTTTTTGTGGAAAAAAATTAGAGAATTATGGATTTTAGAAATGATGGTGCTGGATGATAGGCAACCGAAATGACAGACTTGTTATTGGATTTTTTAGTTAATTACTCCAGAGAGAATAGATAACAAATGTTTCAAAAGATAATTATAAATTTCCTCAAATCTATTTATTTAATTCGCTAATGTCCGTCTTTCTGTCTGTCAAGTTCTGTTCAACCAATTTACGAAATTTTATATACTTAAAAAGGACTTTCTAGGGATTACAGGAAAATTATTTTCATCCCGAAATTCCTATAACCATTTTGAGTTATTAATTCCTAAAGTTAGGATTTCTCCCATAGGAAATGTATAGAGAAACATTTATGCATTCTATAGTATTAATGGAAACAAATCCTCAAGCAGGCAATGGATTGGAATACAAGCAATAATAATTTCATAATTAAGAAAAGGCAAGGGACGGACCGCCACAGGCGGGCCCGAGCCAGCTGAGAAGGAGTCCAGGGGGCGAAGCTCCCTGTTTAGACGGTAAAAGCCTTCTCATAATTAAGAAAAGACGAGGGTCCGCCCCGGGCCCGAGCCAGCTGGCGGGGGGGCCCAGGGAGGCGTAGCACCCCGGCTAGGAGCGAAGTTCGCCGAAGGTGGGACATCATTTAGAGTAAATTCAATAGGAAGTTGAATATTATCATTTTTTAATGGTTTTCTAAATAGAAATAATAGCATGTTACAAGATATTAAGAAAGACCTCTGAAATATTTATTTATTTATTTATTTATTGAACACAAACAAGAATGTTCTAGGTCGTTGCCCCATGTGTACATTAGTACATAATACCATAGTAAAAAATGTTATTTAATTTAATTATTTATGAATTTTTTGTCGTATGTGAGATCATATAAAAACTTCTTTTCAACAACATTGTGGTAAGTCGATTGATGTTGGTCCATAAAGATCGAACAACCTTCGAACCGTTTGCAAGGGTAATTTTCAGTGGGATGGGTGTTCAACTCGTTCTCTCAACCCTTCATCCTCTTTTGCTCTGATCAAACAACGAACCGCTAAACCCAAAGCTAGTGTGAGCTAGATCAATGACACACGATTAGCAGACAAATTAGCCAGCTAAGTGGCGGCGAATAATTGCATGTGGTCGCGCAAAACTCACTTGCCACGTCATTTATAAATGTTCCCATGTATATTTTATATCCCGTATAAGATATATAGATATTTAATCTATTATATAATTCATATTGTTAGAAATGGAATGAATTCTATTTGGAATTGTTACAAATTTCGTTGGCTTAAAATTATACCCAAGGGTGTGATGAATTATAAACGATTTTATTAATAATTATATATTTTCTAATAATAAAGAAATAAATGGTAGGTAAAACCATAAATGATTATTATCATATTTCAAATAAATAATATATAGAACATAATTTATGAACAAATCCAGAGAAAAATAGAAAATTACAAAAAAAGAACGAGATTCGAATACTAAAAAAAAAAAGGTCGAACGAAAAACGGCGTCCCAGTTGAGCTTCGCCCCCTCCTCCCTCAAAGGCTAGTTACGCCGCTGCTCAATGGAGAAAAAGAGTGACTTTTAGATTATGTTAATACAAAAATAAAAAAAAAATAAAATAATCTGAATCAGTGGTTCTCAATTTTTAAAAAAACACGGATTAATTTTCACTTAAACATTTTTTTTATGCCAAACCCTGACATACAAAGTTAAAACTTAGAAAATTTTATATATCTTCAGATAACTCAGATACTTATATGAATATTTAATTACGTTATATTTTACCTAGGGGGTTTACACACCTCAAAGTTAAGAGAAAATACAGAAATGGGGATTTTAAAGTAGTTGAATGGGAAAGTAATAACTAAGGGAGCTTTATTTTAGAAGCTCTGAGAGAGAAAAGGGATGATAAAACATATTTATTTAACTTAAATAAAAATACTAATATAATCCAAAGAATTCACTAATTGAGACATTTTAAAAATTTAATTAAATTATCATCTTAATTTTAGACAAATAAATAACACAAGGTTAAGTTTCAAAGGGATTTTATTTTAGCTTATGCGCATTCCGACGTTAATACGTCATCTTCAGAGCTATGATACAAAATGACTATTATATTTATAAGATTGTTAATAAATGTAATAGTCAGTTTGTGTCATAGCTCTGAAGATGACGTAATAACAAAATAATAAAATCCTTTTGAAACTTAACCTTGTGTTATTTATTTATCTATAATTAGATGATAATTTAAAATAATTTTAAAAATTATTTTTTTTTTTTGAAAATTAATTGAAGAATCACTGTTTCTTCTGAATATCTGGAGTTTTAATTATTATATTTTAGGATTTGGACAAATTAAAATTATATTTTTTAACAATTTATTAGCCCTCCCTAATGGCGTTTTTACTTTTGAGTCAATCCATCTTCAGAGCTCTAAAAATTGAAACAGTTCTAGACATTTTTAAAAATTATTTTTTAATTTATTGTAAATTGTTGAATTTATCTTGAAAATATTAGTTTTTATTAGGGTCCGACCGAAACAAGATTTTCAGCCGAAACCGAAACCGAAACCGAATATTCGGCCTCAACCTTAGTTTCGGCCGAAACCGTAACCGAAACCGAAACTTGTATTTCCTATAAAAATTTTTTTCATTTTACCTTTTTTTTTTGAATTTTTTTCCCCTCCCGTGAAAATCATTTTACCTTTTTTAGGGAGACTAAAATTTTTCTCCCTCAAGAGCAAATTATTTGACCTTTTTTTTTTTTGCATGCGAGTCTCATCCCATTTTTTCAGACTCTGGTTTCGGCCGGCCGAAAGGTTCGGCCACTTTTTGGCCGAATTCGAAACTACGGCCGAAACCATGATTTTTGGCCGAAACTGGCCGAAACCGTAACCGAAACCGAATATTCGGTCGGTTCCTAGTTTTTATGTTGGCCTGAAAATGGCTTGAAAAAAAGTCGAATCGTTGGATGATAATAATTAATTATCATTATGTTTTTTTACTAAGATAGCAGCAAGACGTTTAAAATAAATTTATAATAACAATAAATTGATGAAAAGAGCAGACAGCCAGCTAATTAGTCTCCAAGAAATAAACTCTCTATTTAGGAAACAGTTTCGGCTTTAATTTAATAACGCCATCATCAGTTCAGTTATGGAGGGTATGAACTCTAATGATAAAGCATTCAGTCATATTGTGGAGTCTCAATGCTTTGTCATTTGAGTTCATACTCTCGATAACTGAACTGATGATGGCGTTATTTAATTAAAGCCGAAACTGTTTCCTAAATAGAGAGTTTATTTCGTGGAGATTAATTACCTTGCTGCCTGTACGTTTAATCTATTATTGTTTGAATACAACAGCTACTTTATTTCTTCAAATAAAACTTTTATAAAAACAAGAGTCGAATTCAGAAAATATTCAGGACATTTTTGTATAGAATCAGCTTTTCAGAGAATATATAAATATAAATCTAAATAAAGACTAAATATTTGCATAATAATTGACAACTTTAGGATGTCCTTTAATTAGATATTTAGATTTTAATTCTATATTGAAACACCACGAATAGAGTTTATATAATTAAATAGAAGTTCTATTTCTCTCTTTCAACATTTGGAATATTAATTATGCAATTCTCAACTAATAAATGAAATTAAAACACTGATTTTTAGTGCCATATTTGATATAGACAACTTAATTTTTTTTTTTAATAAAAATAAAAATTTATCAAAATTGAAAATCTTGTAAATAATATAAAAAAAATTAAGATGGCTTTCTCTTTAGAATGGAAATTCTTAAGAGTCGCTATCTTTTTTTTTTTTAAGTTATTTAACTTTTTCTTATCACAATCAATATAAGATGTTTTTTTTTTGTTTTTACTTACCAACTTTGTTTCCTGGTAGAGGGGCGAGGCCTAACAGAGCCCCGGCCACCGCAAACAGCCGCAACATTGCGAACAGAAAAAAACCGAAGATTCAAATTGGTTCACATCGGCACCTCCCCCAGCTTGGCCAATCTGTTAACAAAATTGATATATAGGATTATATTACTAATTTATACGTAATAATGAACTCATTTTCTTTCATGTTTATTTAATATCGTAAATTAAACATTTAACAAAAAGCCATTAAAAAAATGCTCAAATTTCCCCATTCCAATTTTTTTTTTTTTTTTTTTTATTAAATATGAAAATATTTATCAAGACTAATGGATAGTCAAGGGTTTTAAGTTTTATTAGTAAATAAAAAAAGAGCTTATGCATTGGGTTTATCTTGCCATTTGAAAGTTTTATATAATGAAATTTTAAATTAACCTATATTCTCATTAAAAAAAATTTTTTTAAGTGTGTGTCGTTCTAAAATAAGCTAATATTATCAAAAATAATAGCCTACTTCATGATATAAGGGTCACTTCCGGTCCTGAGCGGTTAAATTTATTAAAATTATATTGACTAACAAAAAATTTCATTATTGGATAAGATTTGACCAAGAGATTCATTAAAAGTCAAAAGTTTTTAACAAAACTTTATTTGACTCCGGACAATGTTTCGTCCACTTGCTGTAGCTGTTTAATAATTTTTTATAAAATGGCTGTATCTATGACTGTAAGTTAAAAAATATGGTGTGACTGGTCCCACAGCACACAACATTCTCTTACCTTCGGTAATCGAAAGTTGTGGGAAATAAATTTTTGTCGCTTGAGACGGGATGGGAACCCGCGACTCTTGGTACAGAAGGCCAGCACGCTAACCCCTGCACCAAGACCCGCCTATAAATTAGAATTCATGATGTAAAATTTATAAGCATAGAAAATATTTATATTTTGTTACCATGGCAACCATTTATCCTATCTTTCCTATGAAGTACAGGAGTAAAGTGTACTTAAAACAATTTTGAGGGCAAAATGAGAAATTACGTTTTGAAGAGCATCTTAAAAATAATTGATTTTTAAATTTTAATCAAAATCGTTAGAGAATTTTGAGAAAATTGAAAAAAAAATACTAAAAATGTGCATCAGTAAAGTACTAGTACTTTTTGGCAGATTTTGTTTACAAGCTTATAGTATTACAGCAAGCGAACATAACATTGTCTGGGGTTAAATTAAGTTAATAAGTAAATAAAAGAATAGCAGCTAGAATTATTTCATTTATTGGCCCTCTAAACTGACGTTTCGGTCTTGGTCAAGACCATTCTCAGAGCTATAACAACATAGAGTAAATTTTTTTATTTGTGAAATTTTACATATTATCACATTATAACATGACATAAATCATTCAATTGTAAAAATTGTAAAATTTCACAAATAAAAAAATATGCTCTATGTTGTTTTAGCTCTAAGGATGGTCTTGACCAAGACCGAAACGTCAGCCACCTAGAGGGGGAAAAAAATGAAATAATTTTAGCTGCTATTCTTTTATTTATTTATTTATTAACGATTATCAAGCTATAAAATCCACATCTTGTTAAATAAAGTTTTGTTAAAAACTTTTGACTTTTAATGAACCTCTTGGACCAAATCCTATTCAATATTGTGAAAAAGGTTTCTGAGTTTCATCTAATAAAAAATTTCAATAATATGAACTGAGTGAGAGATAAATACAGAAGATAAAAAAATACCAATATTTATTTATCGCTTGGTATTCAAATGATTTATTAAATTTTATTGGTAAAAATTTCAATTTATAGTCAGAACAAAGGTGAGAGAATGTCAAGCCAAAAACAACAATCATTTTAAAACGACGTTTCGGTTCTTAGTTCAAACTTCAATATTTAAATAAAACAAAATAAGAAAGTGTCATATACAAGTATAAAAAACATTAGTTAATTTTTATATGTGCTAATCCCTAATTATCATTTATAATGTGTTATAACTGATATAATTGATAGATAATAATGAATTTTAAGAAATGCTTATCAAAGAACATAAGAGGGTTTTTCTGATGATTGAACCTTAGCCATGAAGATGGTCGCATAGTCGACCGAAACGTCGCTGTGGGTTCAATAATAAAGAAAGAAGCATAGCTGTTTGGCCTTTTATTTATCCTACTACATATTGATTCAGCTAAGCATCTCATCAACAAATTACTAATTATATGAATTTATTATTTATTTATTTATTTTTTTTCTAATTTATTTACTTTTTTTATTTAGTTAGTAGACCTATTTTTTTTACATTATAATTAATAGGCCTAGTACTTATTTTTTTAATTTAAATTCAAATGAATAAAATATTTTCTTCTAATATTAAGTAGTAATAAATTTGTGAAATTTAAATTAGGTAATTTTAGGTTGTTTCTTAAGAGTATAAAAAATTACTTTCTTGAGAAGGAGAATGATCTGCGAAATAAATTTCCCATACTCCTTAATGTCATCGTCCGGAGAAAAGGGCTATAGCACACAATATAAGGGCAAGTTGTAATGCTTTAAGTTGAATCTTGAGGATAAAGAAGTCCCTATCCCGGTCGACGAACCAGCACTGAATAAGTCATGGGCGATTGCCGAAAAGCCGACACAACTGTCGAGTAGGGAGACTAAAAGCATTCCCTATTTCGGAACAGGAAACAAAAATGGGTTACGTTGTTGTATCCGAGAATAAGGAAAAAAAAATACAATCACATGTACTGATTTTGTTCTATCATCATATTTCATTTTATTATAAAAACTTTTATAAGTGGAATTTCTATCTCTATTGTTCATTATAATTTGCTTACTTTAACTAAATAATTAGTAGCTTATGATTAAAAGATTATATTAGAAATACAGTGTTTTTCAACTAATATACTTTGATATATTTTTTATAGCCTTAGGTCAGTAAATATAATTTTATAAATAAATAAATAATTAAATAAAATTTATTTATAAAGAGATGATATTATTTATTTATTTTTTTTTTTTAATTTAAATACAAATCCCTCTTTAAATAATTTTTTTAACACTCACACTTTTTTTTCACTCCTGCATTCACACAGTCGGCAACTTAGGCCATATGACTTTATACGATAATCGTAATTTTATAATATATTTTTATTTGGGGTCCAGGCATTCTTTTTTTTTATTTAATCTTGTGTGAGAATTTTTACCTCAAATTTTCGAAATTTCGACTGAAAATCCCAAAATTGTCATTAAGATTAGTTGGGTTATAAAGAGACCATATTTTTGGGTAACGAGATGGAAACTGACATTCTAGCCTCAAAATGCTAGTTATATGCCCCTGGAAGGGCCAGATATGCTTCCTCTGGGCGCTTAATTGTAGCTTACTAAATTTGCCACGTTTTGGGATTTTCAGTCGAAATTTCAAAATTTTGAGGTAAAAATTATCACAGAAGATATTGTCCGATTTGAAAAAAAAATTTATACTTTTATAATTTATATCTGTAATGTCCACGTGAGAGGGCCACTTTTGCCGGGTATTATATTTCGCTCAGAATAAAAAGTGGCAAAATGATCCCACCCTAGTGCAGAAAGAATATTAATAAAATAAACTAGAACGATTTTCAGGATTTATTGAGAAATAAAGTAAAACCAAGAGATCCATGCCACATCGATAATAAATAAAAGAATAATTTTAAAGTTGATCATCAATTATTTACAATAATACATGGAAAAATCCTAATCCTATATCTTAAAAAAATGTACGAAATGGCAATATTGATATTAAAAATTATCGAAATTGTTTTGGTGTTTGAAAAATTAGAAGGAATCTTGAAGATGCGATTATTTTTCAATAAACACTGAAAATATAATATAGTTTCTACTTTATTTTATTAATATTCTGCACTTACATCTGCGAGAATTCTAAGCACAGTAAACCTCCAATTCGATTAGAAGTAATATTAAATGAGATTTGGTGGCTGTGAAAGTATTAATATTATTAGATTTTGATAGGGCAGGTTCAGCCAAATGCCCTATCAAAATCTAGAAGCAATATTTTCTTGTGCTGTTCCGTCTGGATAAATAAAATGATTTTAAATTTAATACAATAATTAACTGGATAAGGGCTATGTTAAGCTCAGGGGTCCACATCTTGTAGGTACTGCATGGATGGCGACCACGATCTGCACTAGCTGAGGACTGGCAGTACTTCTTTCCTTTGAATGTTAGTTTCTTCCCTTCTATATTTTCAACAGACGTCAGACCATGCGGCCTGTTCTATTCCTTCCCGGTCTCAAAAACTCATGAACCGCCGATTAAGGCGAGAAAAGAAGAAGAATAAGGGCTATGTAGGTAAATTTTTAAAATTCGTTTACTTCCCTTCTCTTTGGATAAATATCTAAAGTGCGGTCATGAATATTATAGGATTATTTTTTTTTTCTTTTCAACACTAATAAATTTAAATGTATTTTTTTTTTTTTTTTTTTTTTGCAAAAGTAGTGAAATATTTCCATTTGATTTAATAAAACCCTTTTTTTTTTGGACGCCGTTTTTAATGGGTGGTGGAAATAATATAAATCCCACCAATTAACAGTAAAAGATATAAATGACACCATCTGTTAAAAATGCTCCACTTGTTATTTCGATAAAGAGATTAAATGATTCTTTTTCCAAGGCGGCAACGGTCTGTACATGTGACGTTTCGATCCAGTAGGACGTTAAACCGACGAATTAACGCGGGTTGTATTGAAAGGCGACGACGAGAGGGATGTAAAACGAACATTACCGTCAAAAAGCAATGGGGAAGAAAAGTCGGTTTAGCGATAAACCCAAACGCGATAGTTTTTATTGGCTTGAAGTATTACATTTTTTTTTTTTTATTATTTAGCTTCAAAGTTTAAAGCGATAGTCTATTCGATAATTACAAATGTCCATCTGAAAGTGACAAACTATCCACCTCCCTGGTTTCAAATAAATTAAATAAACAACATAGCGAGTGTTATTTTTTTTTTCACCTTGCGTCTTGAAAAACGCACCTTCGACCTCCAACATGATTTTGCTCTTTACTCTATAGCCACCCGTGAATTTTTCTTCAACTTATTTATTGACGGCCTCTTAGGTCGAATTGAGAGATACTATCGTACTTTATAGAAGAAGAATCAGGCTTTAAAATATCACGTATTTATTTTGAAAAAAATTTAGATAATTCTTTATATCAGAGGAAAATCGTTATTTTTTTTTTTTTTTTTTTTTTTGTTTTAAGGTGCGCGTCTCGGGGTGCTAATTTTGGGAGATTCCAGCGGCCTCAATTTTGAAGCTATCGACCTAAATTTTTTTTTTAATTAAAGCTATTTAAAATATCTACAAGTTATAGAAGCCCTTTTTTTGATTTTCGAAAAAATGAATTTTTTTTTAGATTAATCGGATTAAATAAAAGATATTATTAAAAAATTCGCTCTATATCTTATAGATAATTAAATTAGTAATCATTGTGTTAAAAAATTATTAATTTTTTACCCTTAATTAATTAGCTGGAGCGTTTCAAATGAAATGGAATAAATCCCTTGTTTTCCTATGGGAAAAACTAACGCTATCTCTTGCCGCCTAGAGTAACTCGGTACTGAATCGTCTTCTAACGGTTTTTCGAGACACGCTCCTTAAGGTATTTTCTGGCATCTGAAATATTTAGAGCCCGAAACGCCATTGGTATACAATTGAAACAAATTTATCCCCTGAGACGGGATGCGAACCCTTGAGCTTTGGAAACCGGGGTTAAAATATAAAAACTAAATACTTGGTAAGAGAAAAGTATTGTAATGTGTGTGTCAAGATATTTTTTATTTATAATGGTAGTAAGCCTACTAAATCCATACCCAAGAGGAAAATAGAGGTACCTCTAATATTTCCATTTCACATTCCGAAAGCAATATTTCTAAATATAAAAATTATTGATCAGATGGGAATTATGCGTGCCAAGAGAAACTTTTCACAGTAGACTAATAATAAATGTTTATATATAAAAAAGTTTTTTTTTTTTAATGAAGAGGAATATTGGGTTTTTGGAATGTTTCAAATGACTTAATAATGAAAAAAATTGAAAATAATTATAGGAAATGCTTGATAATATCAACTTCTATTATACGGATATTTAGCATATTTTAGGAAACAGTATAAGACAGAAATATCTCTCTCATTTATAAACTTTCTGAGCGAAAGTGAAAGTATATCAAAATCGCCATTTATATATTCTGAACAAGAAGTTTCAATTTCAAAAAATATCAAACCGACGATTTGAATTTTTTTTTTTTTAAGTATTTAATGAATCTGTATTTTTAGAAAATGGAAGAAAATAACCCTTGCCCGTTTGGTGAAAATTTCCTTAAGATTCACTGGTCAAAATTGGGTTAATGAACAAGTTTAGAAACCCTAGAATATAAATGAACACTGCCGGCAAGAGTCGCATAAATTAATTTGCTTATGTTGCTGGGAGATAGGCAACCAAACATCACTACTAAGTTTTTCAATGAATTAAGTATTTAGAGAAGTGGAGTTATGTAATAATGTATTTATTATTATTTAATCTTCAGTGAAACGTTCTAGAGAAGAGTTATGTAACATTTAATAGGAAAATGGATTTGTGATTTGTTCATTTGGATTGCCTACCTTCAAGGGTGCGAAGCCTTAGTTAAATTCTTAGAAATTTCAAAATGTCTATCTTATATTCAAGATACACAATTCAGACTTTTTATTTCATTTAATGTTTATTAAGGTGCTCTCGAAAAGTCGTTAGAAGACGATTGACTACCGAGTTACTCTAGGCGGCAAGAGATGGCGTTAGTTTTTCCCATAGGAAAACAAGGGATTTGTTCCATTTCATTTGAAAGATTCCAGCTAATTAATTAAGGGTAAAAAATTAATTATTTTTTAACACAATGAATACTAATTTAATTATCTATAACCCTGGTCGTACACGAGGACATTTTTCAAGCAATTTCTGGCGACATTTCTGGCTCCATAAAAATGTCTTGAAAAAATGGCCTGAATTTCTAGCTTGAAAAAAAACCTGTCATACACGAGGACATTTGTATTTTTGGGGCCAATTCTGCGCAGAAACGTGCGCAGTTTGAAAATTTAAACTGACAGCTGAATCAAAAACTTTTTTAGGTTAAAACCCTTAATATATATAGAAATATATATTTATTAATAAAAATAATATATAGACATACCTCTTTTTGAAAAAAATAAGCTAAGAATTGTTTTTTAATATCTATACAAAGGATTTTTGGTTTCTTTAGATAAATAATAAATATTATATGCACAATGAAAATTTTATTTATTTAAAATTTTGTTAATCATAAAACTAAAATATAAAGAAATGAATGCATTCATATATTAATATTAGGCTATACAAAATATAACTTGATTGTGATTTCCAAGCCTGATGATTATGGTTTATAACCATCTGAACTGAATGTTCAGTCGAAAATAAACCTGCAACCAAAAAACTACCGTGTTTTATTTTATTAACTATCAACATCTCAGTTCATCATAAAAAACATTTCCACAATTTAAATTTAAATCATAATTGTTTGTTCAAATTCATCTAAAATAAATATTTTAGTTATTATCAAAGATTATATTCCAAATGAAAATTTAAATAAATAATAGTTATTTAAAACAAAGTATTCATTTACCTTATATAATAATATAAATATATAATCTAGATATTGCTCTTCTTTTATTATAAACTATAATTTCCAAAAAAGAACTGCAAAAAAATATATTTTTATTAATTATTATATTCCAAGTGAAAATTTAAATAAATAATAATGTTATTTATTAATAATTTAATTAAATAATTAATTCTTACCTTAATTTTATTTTCCAAATGAGGTGTGTCTATATTATTTTATATTTTTGTGATAATTTGACAATATAATTATTTTAAAGATCTGTCAACTGCTGTCAAAAAATTGCTGTGAAAAATTCTAGGTTATGATAACAACAAATTTCCAAAAAGCGGTGTTGCCAGATATGGTCGATTTACTGCGCACCCTCTTTGCGTCGAATTGGCCCAAGAAAATAGAACACGGGCTATTTTTCTGGCGCGATCAGACAACTTTTCGTCATACACGGAGACATTTTTCTTGACCGAGAAATGTCTTCAAACGGCCATTTTCGACGCGTTTGCGTTTGTGCGCATTCTGATTGCGCCGATTTGGCCCGAAAAAAAAGAACAAACATTTTTTTTTCAAGCCAATTCCAATTCCAATTCCATTTTTGCTGTCATACACGAAGACATTTTTATGGAGTCAGAAATGTCGCCAGAAATTGCTTAAAAAATGTCCTCGTGTACGACCAGGGTAAGATATAGAGCGAATTTTGTTTAGAATATCTTTTATTTAATGGCGATTAATCTAAAAATAATTTTCATTTTTTCGAAATTCAAAAAAAGAGCTTCTATACCTTGTAGATTTTTTAAATAGCTTTAATTAAAAAAAAATTTGAGGTCGATAGCTTCAAAATTGCGGCCGCTGGAATCTCCCAAAATTAGAACCCCGAGACGCGCACCTTAATTATTAATGCCCAATCGCACCGCACAATTTAAGTATAACTTAAAATAAAGTATCAACAACATGGCAACGTTGTAAATTTTAGTGATATTCTGTTGATTTATTTTTTATTTAATAATATAAGACTTAAATGGTACTGTTATTTATTAATAAATATATATTGGGGGTCCTGGCATCTTTATTCAAGCCATTTGGGTCTTGAAACATTATTTTATTTTCAATCAGAGAACGTGTTATCTTAGCAACGAGCGTGGTTAGCAACGGATGACAATGAAAGTTTGTTAAATTTCATACTTAACCCCCAAATATTTAAGCCCTCGATTTCGGGGGCTTAGCAATGACTTAAGTTAAAAAACAATATTGATAATATAATATTAATTAACTAATAATAATACATTTTTTGGATTCGATTTAGATTTTTCTTATAAAAAACATGAACAATATGAACTATATTTTCGAGGATGATCCATATTATATTAGAGGAGGGTCTGTCGGTCCATCCGTCTGTCACGCTCTGACCAACTTCCCGTTGGAATTTTGAAACGAAATTTTCCAGTCTTATATTAGTAGAGCTGTGTTTTTCAATCTTTTTGAATTTACAGGTTGAAAAATTCTGGCGAATCCCTTGGTTCATAGACCGACAAAAAGATTATAAATCAAAAGACTATGTAAGTTATATGATTTTCTCTATTTTAGTACCTATTTCCCTTCTCCATGAAATTATGTTTTTATTATCGTGTAGAACTTTGCCTTTTTCCTTTTGCCGCCTACCCTCCGTGTAGGGCTTCGCCACCCCCTAGGGGTCCCGACCCACAGATTGAAAAACACTGTTATAGAGTGACAGATCGTTATTAATATTTATATATAGTAGCCTATATATAAAATTGCTATTAATTAATCAAAAATCATGAAAATTAATATTTTGTTTCCGATTTTCTCATTTTTCTGAAATTAATATTTATAAACAATATGTATTTAATTTAGTTTATGATTATTAAAAAGAAAAAATTATTAAATTAAAAATAAATCACCAGAATATCACTAAAATTTACAACGTTGCCAGGTTGTTGATACTTAATTTTAAGTCATACTTAAATTGTGCGGTGCGATTGGGCATAAATGCTTTTATTTAACTTACTCTTTCAAGGTCACCAACTTTATGGCTTTGTTAAGGACACTTCCTGATGAGCTAGAGGTGTGAAATTTGATATTTAAGAGTCATTTTTGATGACGCAAATTGTGAGTTTGGTTTTACCAAAATGGACCAAACTAATGTGGTACTTTATTTGAAACCCTTTGTGAATTAATGTAATTTCAAAAGACTTCCCGATGGGCTAGAGGTGTGAAATGTAATACTTAAGAGTCATTTTTGATGACGCCACTATATGGTGGTTTTGATCAAAATAGACCAAATAAATGTGGTACTTTATTTGAAACCCTTCGCAAATTAATGTAATTTCAAAAGACTTCCCGATGGGCTAGAGGTATGAAATGTAATACTTAAGAGTCATTTTTGATGACGCCACTATATGGTGGTTTTGATCAAAATAGACCAAATTAATGTGGTACTTTATTTGAAACCCTTCGCGAATTAATGTAATTTCAAAAGAGTTCCCGATGGGCTAGAGGTGTGAAATGTAATACTTAAGAGTCATTTTTGATGACGCCACTATATGGTGGTTTTGATCAAAATAGACTAAACTAATGTGGTACTTTATTTGAAACCCTTCGCAAATTAATGTAATTTCAAAAGACTTCCCGATGGGCTAGAAGTATAAAATGTAATACTTAAGAGTCATTTTTGATGACGCCACTATATGGTGGTTTTGATCAAAATAGACCAACTTAATGTGGTACTTTATTTGAAACCCTTCGCGAATTAATGTAATTTCAAAAGACTTCCTGATGGGCTAAAGGTGTGAAATGTAATACTTAAGAGTCATTTTTGATGACGCCACTATATGGTGGTTTTGATCAAAATAGACCAAACTAATGTGGTACTTTATTTGAAACCCTTCGCAAATTAATGTAATTTCAAAAGACTTCCCGATGGGCTAGAGGTATAAAATGTAATACTTAAGAGTCATTTTTGATGACGCCACTATATGGTGGTTTTGATCAAAATAGACCAAACTAATGTGGTACTTTATTTGAAGCCTCACGCAAATAAGGCCCTATTAACTATAGTTTTGAATTTTGATATTTACGAGTCATTTTTTTATGATAATGAATAATTTTTCAATTGAACCAAATCAATACAGGCCAAACTAATGTGGTACTTTATCATATTGATGATTTTTGATAAGACTAAAAGACTAAAAAGCTTAAAATAAAAATAAAATAAAAAAAAAGATTTTTAAAAAAATGCTTTTATTTAAATTGAACTAAAAAGAGAGAAATAAGAAAGAAATAATTTAATTGTTCTTGTTAAAATTTTTTAATATTTATGACTTAAAATAAAAGCGTGGGGCGCGAGCCTCGGAATCACTTCGAAGCGCCCCACGCTTTTATTTTAAGTCAAATATTAAAAAATTTTAACAAGAACAATTAAATTATTTCTTTCTTATTTCTCTCTTTTTAGTTCAATTTAAATAAAAGCATTTTTTTAAAATCTTTTTTTTTTATTTTATTTTTATTAAAAGATATTTTTATTTTAAAATATATGTATTTTCTATAGTGTTTTATTTTGAAAATTATATTATTTCGTATCACCTTGTAAGTAGTATATTTTAATAAGCAAGTAAATTCATATTTTAATTAAGTTATATTAATTGTTGAGTGAGGAATGTAATATTTAATAGAAGAATATAGAAATGTATTTAGAGATGATATCAGATTATCCAATTTGTCAAAATTGGTTAGCGAATGTTATTAATATTTATAATAACCCAGAGCTTCTATTAATATGTATAGTGAGTTAGATGAAGCTTTCGTAGAGATATATAACGAAGACATCTCGATCTCAACGACATTTCTATATGTATATAAGAGTTAGTAAATGTCGAGAGATATGTATGAACTAAAATTTAAGTAATGTTGACAGATAAATCCATTAATTTGTAATTTAAAATTTATTTTATGATTAAAAAAAGAAAAAAAAAACAAATATTCACTCAACTTACGTATTTAATTTATTAATTTAATGAGAAAACTTTTCATTCATTGAAAGGTAATGTTTTAATCCATAATGCGTTATGGTTAAATCAATAGTACAGCGGACCACATATTCAAGTGTTTGAAACAATCTGTATTTATTTTTGTAAGGGGTGAAAAATAAAGTTTTTAAAATTTTATATCAATAATGATAAATTTAAGTTATACGTAAGAAAAAAAGTAAAAAAGAAAATAAATAATAATGTGAAATCGTCTAAAATGAATTAAAATTTATTTATAATTTAAGAGAAATAAATTTAGTTCATCTGGGGATCATCGAAACCTCTACCTCTATTTTGATATATACTAATCAGGGCCGCCGAGAGCCATACCGGGGGCGTATATTGATAAGGACCATTCGCTCATTTTTTCCCAGTTCCTAAAAAAGGTTTTCCATTAGATTTTCAATTTATTTTCAAGTCAGAAAAAATGATGATCAAGTAGAGAAACATCTTATGGCAAAAGTAAAAAATCTGGTGTGTCTGTCTCACAGCACACAACTTACTCTTATCTTCGGTAATCAAAAGTTGTGTTCTGTGCTTGTCACACCAGATTTTTTGTGTCGACATATATTTAGCTTCGGACATTACGGTACATTTGAATTTCAAGATGTAAAATTTATAAGTATGATTTTGAATTTTAATCAAAATCGTTCGAGAGAATTTTGAGAAATTCGAAAAAAACTGAAAAAGTTTATCAGTAAAGTAATAGTACTCTTGGCCGATTTTGTTCAAAAGCTTCGTGCCAGCGATCCAGGGGAGTTTCTAGCTTTAAATATAAAATTTCAACTCCCTAGCTCTTTTCGTTCTAGAGATATTTTGTTCACAGACAGACAGACCATGTCGCGAAATCCATTTTTTTTTATTCAGGGGACCTCAAAACGTGTATATTCGTCAAAATCTCGACATCGAATTTTTGACATGAATCCAATAGTTTCGCTCTATATATATTAACATATATAGAGGTAAAAGAAAGTAAAAATTATTTTCCATAACTTGATTTATAAATTGTAATCAGAAATGGGCAGGATCCCGATCCTTTGGGATTTAAATTCGAAAATCCGATCCAATCTAGGATTTTATGATTTCTGGATCGAAATCCTTTTTGGTCCCTGGATCTAGGATCGGATTGCTAAACCTTCTCGAAGGATTAGCAACCCTGGATTTTTGCGATCATTTTTCAAAGGAATTTCAATCCTTTAAAATTGTTTATTTTTATATTAATACTTAAATCTTTATGATCCATTCAAAGGCATAAAAATCAAGTCTAGATCGGATTTTCAGATCGCGGATCGGAACAGCGATCCTTTTTCTAAAACATTGGATCGCCTGCTCAGATTGGTGGATCAGATCGTCCGAAGTGCCCGGATCTGCGGATCTGATCACTAATAATTTGCCCATCCAAGATTTAAATTTCTGTATGCGAAGAAATTGTTAACAAATGTACCCTGTTTCCAATTAGAAATGGTTAAAAAAAAAATGTTACTAGATATAAATTTTCTATACAAGGAGAAAAAAAATTAGCATTAATAATTAAGCGTAAAATGAAGACAGGATGAAAAAGAAAAAAAGATTAAACTGGTAAAGGTGAGATTAAATAGAATATGACGTGAAGAAGAGTGTGGCTAAGACTTTAAGAAAAATTCCGAATTGAAAAGCTTGAAGGGTGGAAACGAACTTTTAGGGGATCTGAAAACGACGGCTTGATGTGTAATGAGAAACCGTCCAGATCTCAAAGAGATAAGACAAAAAGAAATCCCGTTTCTGTAATAAAGAAACTTAGCTTGAAACTTAATTCCTTTTGAATAAGGTTATTCAAATGTGATTTTTCTTAATACAAAAGAAGTCAAAAAAAAAAAAAAAAGAAAAGAGAAAGCACGCAAAGGAAACGAGAGATCAACAAATTGGGACTACCTGTAGCGCCAGCAACGCAAGCGTCGAGTAATTGATTTGACGCTACATTTACCGTGTAATTTTTACAACCGCATATTACAACCCCTTATATGAATATAGAAAATGTCAAGGAAATTGACCAGATAATAGGAAAGTCGGGTTTTATGTGCAAATGATGCCGTTATTCATCATTTTTATCATCTAAAAGTATATTTAATTTTTATTAGATTATTTAAAACAGACGATTTAACAACATTTTTTTGATTCACCCTAATTTGGTTTTTATATAATATAATTCACAACTTTTCCGCGCTATTAGAATTTCGAACTAAAAAAATCTGGTGTGACTGGTCCCACAGCGCACGACTTTCTCTTACCTTCGGTAATTGAAAGTTGTGTTCTGTACTTGTCACATCAGATTTTTGTGTCGACATGTATTAGTTTCCGACAGTACCGGTAAGGAACATTCGATTTTCAAGATGTAAAATTTATATGTGAAAATATTTATATTTTGTTACCATGAAAACCATTTCTCTTTTTTTATGGAGTACAAGAGTAAAGTGGTCTTCACAAGGTTTCATTGGCAAAATGAGAATATATTTGAAAGAGCATCTAAAAAAATAATAGATTTTTGAATTTTAATCAAAATCGTTGGAGCGAATTTTAAGAAAATCGAAAAAAACTGAAAAAGTGCATCAGTAAAGTACTAGTACTCTTTGCCCGATTTTATTCAAAAGCTTCGTGTCACGTCCCAGGGGGGTGCCTAACTTAAATATAAAATTTCAACTTTCAGGCTATTTTCGTTCTTGAGATATTTTGTTCACACACACAGACAGACCATGATGCGAAAACCACTTTTTTGGATTCAGGAGACCTCAAAACTTGTATATCCATCAAAATCTACTACTTTAATGACTAATTTAAAAAAGATTCTAATGAAATGAAATGAATCTTTTACCATGGATTGAAATGTTAATTGATGGCAATCGAACTGAGGACATATGCAATAAAACCAAGGGCGGATCCAGTGGTGTTTCTCGGGGGGGGGGGGGTAATCTGGTGTGACTCGTCACACAGCACCAGAGGCGTATATAGAAATTTTTTTCGGGGGAGGGGGGCCTGTTCTCAAAAGTTTTTCTACGAAAAATTTTGTTTTTTGCGGAACCAAAAATTTTTTCATGTGCCGTTCGCGGAACCAAAAATTTTTCCCAAAAAATTCTTTCATGTGCCGTTCACGGAACCAAAAATTTTTTCCGTTCGGGAAAATATTTTACCTTTTTTTTAGAGACCCAAAATTTTTCTCGCTCGCGGAACAAAATAATTTATCATGTGCCGTTCGCGGAACCTAAAATTTTTCCCAGTCGGAAAAATATTTTACCTTTTTTTTTAGAGACCCTAAATTTTTTCGGAACTAATTTTTCACATGTTCCGTTTGCGGAACCAAAAATTTTTCATGCTCCGTTCGGTTTCTAAAATTTTTCCCGTTTTTCAAATCTCGGGGGATGGGGGTAATTACCCCCTTTACCCCCCCCCTTGTATCCGCCCTTGAATAAAACCCATATTGATTTTTAACAAGCAATTATTTAAAAAATTAAAAAAATAAGTCAACTATTGATACGTTTTGATTTTTCAATATAAACCTACATACACTAATAAACATTTCGTCGGTTGGCAGCGGGATTAGTTATTGTTTTTAACTGTGAATTATGGAGTCATTTTTTTAATATCATTTTTGTGAATTTTTTACGATGCGTTTACTATTCAAAAGAAAAGAGAAGTGAATTTATTTCACCTTTAATTGAAATAAACCAGGAATCTTCCTCTTTTTCTTTTTAATTTAATTAAATATCTGTTTTTTTTTTTTTGTTCCTTCTATTTTCGAAATTTAATTTTAATGCCGTTTCCTTTTTGATCCGACTAACTGAGATTACCCTTAAAGTGTAATTTATAACGCCATGATTCTGTAATGAAGCGCGTACGAACGAAATGCCGTTAGTTAGTTCTCTCTCTATTTGTGTTGGAAATGAACTCGATGAATCTTTCGCGAATAAATAAGTTGCCTTTTAAATAACAGCCATCAGAGTTGCAATTCCGTTAAACTTGCAGATTTCCACTGGGGAAGTAAAGAAACTTATAACAAATTCTCTTTTTTGAACTTTAAAGAGAGAAATTAAGAAAATAAATGAATGCTATATATTATTAATAGCATGATTTATTCATACAAGTAGTGCTAGTATAATCAATAATATTAAATCCCTAGTAAATTTTTGATTCAATTATGCGAGAGTCTGAATGTTTATACATTCTTTAATTTAACCATCTCCTTCACGATATATATTAATAATATAATATTAAAATCTTTTTTGGCATTTAAGGCCATTTAGTCGCCGTCCCTAATTATTTCTCCTGCCAATAAGTGTTTTTTACTTTCTCTTAATTATATATAAGATTATATTAATATATATGTTATAGTGATAAAGTATTGAATTCATGTCAAAAATTCGATGTGAATATTTTGATGGAAATGCAAGTTTTGAGGTCACTGGTCCAAAAAAGTGGGTCCAGTAAAATTGTCTGTCTGTGAACAAAACGCCCTCGGGCTTGGTGTAGTTAGTGGCGCGCCGCTTTGTATACCATTGAGGTGTGAAAATAAGCTTTTAAATCAAATCAGACTAAAAGTACTAGTACTTTACTGATGCACTTTTTCAGTTTTTTTTTTTTTTTTTTTTTGTATTTCTTCAAAATTCTAAACCTTTTTTTGATTAAAATTCAAAAATCAATTATTTTTTAGATGCTCTTTAAAATATATATTCTCATTTTGCTCTCAAAATTGTTTGAAGATCACTTTACTCTTGTACTTCATAGGAAAGATAACAATATAAATATATTTCTACATTTTTTTCATCTTGAATTCTAATGTACTGCCCAAATCAAAATATGTCGACACAAAGATCTGGTGTGACAAGCACAGAATACAACTTTCAATTGTGTGATCAGTCACATCATATTTTTATTTTTCAAATTTTCTTTTATAGAATAAATTCAATTCTTCATTTTTTTTTTCATCTTTTTGATTTCTTGTTTTAACTTTTATCTGATCTTGTTTGAAGAGGGTTTTCTTCTGAAAACCCGCCCCTATGAGTATCATAATCTCTCAAAGAAAAATATAAATAATTCGATTCTCAATAATTCAAATAGTTATTTGGTTAGATATTAACTTATGAGTAAATAATTCAGTCATATCTTGAGAAAAAAAAAAATGGGTTATTTTTATTTCTTTTTATCAAGGCTTCTATCTTCTTGTTGATCAAAATTTCATAAAGGTAAATATTGCTATCGAGCGTCGAATCTTGGTGTATTGGTGGCAAAGTGAAATGGAAACTTTTTCATATGATTTTTTATAGGCCTTCTACTTTAGCTTTAAGAGTGAGTGCTTTTATTTATTTATTTTTTTTTATAGTAAGTGAATTTTTTGATCAATTTATATGATTTAAAAATTAATAAACCTAAAAGGAATTATTTATTAAAAAGGTTTTATTGAAAAAAAAAATCGGAAAAAAAAGATAATTAACCAATGTATTCATTAATAAGAGGGTAAAAATGAGAGATGCAGCGAAGGTTATTTCTTTATTCGATTAATTCACACAGCGGTTCCGTGTTTGAACCATCCTCAGAGCTGTCGAAAAGTCATATGAAAGTGTCATAGTGGATTTTATATATTGTTGAAAAATTCTTATATAATTAATATATACACATTATGAGACGACCAGGTACATCAAAATGATTCATCTTCTTTAAGATTACAAAACTGATCTTCCACAAAAATATATTAACAAAACATATTTAACTAGGTCCTGATGTTGTTTAATTTTGATCTTAGTAATTTTACAATATTATTGTACAAAGTCCGTAGTGAGGGGATGAGCAAAGATGGAGGGAAAAGTACAGTGAGGGACAATATTAAGTCCCACCCAGGCGTATTTTACTTGTGATTATTTCATTGTTTTTAAAAAAATATTATATTTTTTAATGGAAACTTTCATGGTTCAAACCTAGAAAATTTCCAATAAAGATTTTCATTTTGTTTTATAAAAACAATGAAATAGCCACAAGTAGAAAAAGTATGAGTGGGACTTAATATTGTCCCTCACTGGGGGGTTCACTTGAGTCGGAGCAAGTGCACAGTACTTGATAACGGCTGCAGAATAAGCAGATGAAACGTTGTACAGTATTTATATATTTTTAATAAATATTTAATACAAAAATGTGGTCTATAATTAAAAATTCTCCTAATAATAATATTTCAAACCACAAAAGCTTTAATAAACACATATAGGGTATATTTGTTTTTAATAGATAAAAAATTTTCAGGACAGCCAGGGGGGGGGGGGTGTTGCCCCCCTCTGGAAACGCCCATTCTAAAAATATAAATTTTATAAAAAATCTGGAGAAGATAAGAAGCAACAAATTCTATTTATTGAATACATTTTTTCGGAACTCCATACCTGAACTCAAATACAACATCTAGGAGATTATGTTAATGTAAATAGCTTAAGAGGGAAATTAGAAGTAAGAATAACGAATTAACTAGAAATAAATATTCAGGAAACGGCGCTTGAGAAAGGAATTAAGAATAAATTCACGGTGGAATAGAGTTCAAATTGTGTGTGAGTCGATTTACACCGGGAGAAAAATAATTACGGTGTTTATTGACAATCGAACCCGAAATCAAATTTATTAATTTTAAAAATCTTTTTCTCTTCTATATGATATAGATAAAAAAAAAAAAATAAGAGGCGAGGGGGTAAAATCTATAATTCGAGATTATCGGGTTTTGGAGAAGTCCAGTAAAGCTTACGAATAATCTGCCGGGTTTTAATCTTGGAAAATCCAGGCATACAATAAATTAATTCATTTAAAGTTTGAATTTACAGAATTCAATTGCCAAAAAAAAAAAAATAAAATACTTTTTAAAAAAAATCATTGAATTTTGAAATAATATAAACGCATGATTAATTAATTAATATGTATTTACATTTTTAACAAAATTTTCAATAGTTTATTGTTTAATTTGTTGTTAAACATGTACACGTTTGTATAAATGCATTAAGTGGAATAAAAACCAGTCGATACTTTGTATTTGTAGTCAACTCTCACTCCATTTAATTTGCAAATATTTCAGTTGCACCATAAATCCATTACCTGCCCAGAAGATGGATTGTTTTAGGCCTATAACCATTGGAAATATTTTACATTAAATAGAGTGAGATCAACAAAAAACCATCTGGTTTTTTTTATCCCTCTCTTAGATAGAAATGATATTAATTAGAAAATAAAAATAATAGCTGGATTTTACTAATAAATAATATGGCCATATAATCGATCATTTGGTCCTGGTAATGGCTAGTTTATAATAAATTATTATGATAGTGTTGTGAATTATGTCTCTCTACCAACCCCAAACCAACCATCCATCCATTGGGGGACTCCACATATCTTATTTGCATGCCTGTGTGAATGCTGACGAAATCACATTACGATCTTATTATTGGCTCAGCAGCCGTTGCTTGTCATCCAAAACGGAAATGGAATGTTTGCGCACCCAAAAGATCGCCTCTGCTCTTCAACCAAATCATCTTTCAGTCCTTTATATTGAAAAGCTAAAAATATTCTTAATAGCTAATATTGATTATTAAATACGAATTCAATGTAGCTCTTTTCCCATCAATAAAATAAAATCTATTTATTTATTAAAAAAAAAAAAAAAAAAAAAAAATTAAATTTATTACTTTTTTTAAGTCACAATCGACAATTGAATTTTGACAAAATGTACAGTTGGGATGTTGAGGTAAATTAAAAGACGAAAAACTTGGGACGGAATACTTCAATGGGATCGTCTCGGTTGTTTTCTTCTCCATTTTTCATTATAATACTAAAATACATTAAATATTTTTTTATATAAATTAGTGATAGATAATCTTTTACTTCTTGTAATATGCCATGAATATGTCCTCAAGGCTGATTGGTATTTAGGAAAATTAAAAAACATTATATTATAAGTTTCAAATGCCCTCGGGCTTGGTGTAGGGGTTAGCGTGCTGGTCTTGTATACCAAAGATTGTGGGTTCGAATCTCAGGCAGTCCGATTATTTTATTCAAGTCATTTGAATACCAAATGGCTTAAATAAGAATGCCAGGACCCTAAATAAAATTTTAATTTTTAAAAATTAAAGATTTTTGAAACTTATATAACCTAGTGTTTTTAATTAAATTTTTTTAATTAAAAAAAATTTAATATTTTTTAATAAATCTTTGAATTATAGGCCTACATTTTTTTAAATTTAAGTTATCGAGAGAGAAGAATAAAAATAAAATAAATTAAATTTTTTTTTGTCTTTTCGGCATCTGGGGCTCTATAGACACATTAAACTATACTTAAAATATTTTATTTACGATACAAATGATCTGGGCACATTTAGTGATACAAAGTGGTATGAAATTGATTTAAATCAATATTCATATAATAGATTTTAGTGCTATAGGTCGAGAGTTCGCAGGCGAAAAAATTTATTTCAATTGGATTGGATTCCATTGGATACCAATCAATTGATATATATATATATATATATATATATATATATATATATATATATATATATATATTGGACGGGATCTAAATCGCCTCAGAAGTCGAAAAAGACAAATTAAAAAATATATATTCATAAGACTGTCTAGAACTCCCAACGCACACCTCTTTGGTTTTTAAGACTAATATTATTAACATTTGTCACTATCTCCGACGACGGGGAGGGGAGGTAAGTTTGAAATTAAAAAATAATTGTGTTTTTTTTTTATATTAATGTGGTAGTATTTAATTTTGTGGAAAGGGAAAAAGTTTCAAAGTAAAAGATGTTATTTTAATTATAAATCGAATCGCCGTCTATTCCCCCCCTTTAGACCCAACCCTTGGGATGCTTATTTTAAATATTTATTAATAAAACTTACCACAGTATAGTTTGTCATATTAACATACTTTTTTTTTGAATATTATTTTTCTCTTGGGCTACATAATTTAATTTCCGAAAGAAATTAATAACTCCGACGCCTATAAGCTCCCAACCCTCTCTCTCCCGGTTGAGGAATAAATTATGTTGAACGTTGTTCGCGTGCTGTGCACGTGTCCGTGTGTGCGTGTATATATGCGTGTATAAGTGAGCTTCCCAAGCAATTATTCAACGCCGTGTGTCAGTCACACACAACGCCAACCTATTTACACTAATGCTAATTTATTACATTATATTTCGGAAGGTGGGTTCCTTCGATCGTGACGTCACTCGCGCCATTATAGATAAATTACTTACGTCATATAGCGGTAAGTATGATGTCTAATTACCTCCCCAGCCGAGGGTATCAATTAAGTAAGGTGTCGTCTTAGTTTTAGATAAAGAGTTGGCGTGATTTGCATGCAGACAACAGCAGAGCAAACGAACAAACGTGCATTTCTGACGTACGACTCGCGAAATTCAAGTTGAAACTAATGCAGAGACATTTCTATTAAGAATTTGACAACTAACTTAATACGTTTATTTACTTAATTTCAGATTAACCAACTTGATATTAATTAAAAAACAAATTTTTCTTTTTTTGTAAGCAAGATATTGATTAAGATTATAATGAGATTAAATGAAAAAAATATAAATATGTAAAAGTTTAATTACAGTTGGGATCTGTTTTTGTTGGTGGACGTTAATACAACGGTTTTCAATTAAATACTAATACATGCATTCATACTCTTTTGGGGTTATTTATCATGACGAAATCAGGAATTGAGGCTATTGCCATCGGTTTATTGATTATAATTTGACCGTTCAAATTTACTATAAGCAATCATTTCTTAATATTTAATAGTAGATAGCCTACCTATTTTAAATAATTCATTGAATAATATTTAATTGAATTATCCAAAGATCCATTTGTTTAAACTTTTTTATTTAACTTTGTTATGTATGTCTGAATTAATTCAATTTTTCATATCAGTTAGGTATCGGAAATTTTGCATTTAGCCTCACTTCCGACGACACAGTATAAAAAAACAATCCTATTGGAAGGCTAATGAAATGTATGTGTTTATATTTTTCGGAGGAATACAATTTTCCTCAAATTTTCCAATATTACAAAAGTATGTGTGTACTTGACCGGATTTAATGAATTATTGAAAAGAGAATTAAATGCTCTACAATCGTAACTTTATCAACTTTTTTGTTCTTAAAGTGATTGGAAATTATTTATTTAGGCTACAGGACTCGTTCAGGGGCCCACCTCTTGTGGGTGGCGACCACGAGCTACCCGAGCTGGGACAGGCAGTCCTTCTATTTTGTATGTCTGTCTCTTCCTTCCTCTCTTCAACAGGCGTCAGACCGGCCGCAAAAAGGCATGATAAGTTTGGAGGGAAAAAAGGAGGTCCGCCGACCCCGTATCGCGGGAATAAGGCCAGAAGAAAAAGAGGCTACATGACGAAAAAAAAAACATTTCTTGATTTTGATTATTTCCCTCAAACAATACACTAATTCACACATTCCTTCTTTGTGAGAATAATGTTCCACCATAAAATTAAAATTAGGACATATAAGCCTAACACCACAATATGAGAATGAAAGAATTGAAACTGGTTGCAGATGATGAGACGTCGAGAGAAAGAAAAACATCAAAAAGTTTTTAGGGAACAGTAATAACTGTATTGTGCAAATATTTCAATCAGTCTAACTAATAGATACAAGGTGTCGATTAGAGAAGTGGCTGTCCAATGATTAGAGGAAGTCAGCCAAACAGGATAGCCTCTATCAAATGAAAACCAAATCTAAGAAAACGTTTCGGCTTTAAATAGAAAATGCCATCAATCAGTTCTTATGTGAATATTGGCAATCTCAAAGTATATACCAATGAGATGCAGGTAAAGGTTTTATATAACAACTCTATCTGCACCTTGATGGTGTGTATACTTTGAGATTGCCAATATTCTCATAAGAACTGATGAAGGCATTATCTAATTAAAGTCGAACCGTTTTCTTAGATTTTGCGGGATTTTCATTTTATAGGGGCTATCCTGTTTGCCTGACATCCTTTCTTCCTACGTATTAAAAAAGTACAAGTTCTATCAATCGTTCTAAGGTCATATGGCAAATCATGCGAGTGAAGTCAAGAATATTTTAAATAGCAGTTTCCAAGATAGAGAGTGGTGTATATTTAATTAAAATAATAGATGTTTGGGTCGTAAGACTACCGAGGGAGTAATGGTACTTAAGAAAGACAATATTCAACATCTACTTAATTAAAAAATCATTTGATAATAAAATTTTAAAACAGTTATGTACTTCAAAATAAAATATATATTTCAATTTCACTTTACTAAGCTTTAATGAATTATTAACCATTTCCTCCATTAGAACTCTTACTTAAAAGTTCTATCATTAAATTTTACAAAAAGTGATTATTTCTTAGATGAGTAAAATGACAAGAGAAGACAAATGATGTTTGGAATTTTTAGTTTCGAAAGCTTAAGTAAAATGAAATTCTCTAAGACAAGATTCTTCATTTTCATTATGTAGAGAGGATATTGCATTAACAAGTCAACGCCACTGATCAACAGGAAGCAGGATAAAGAAAATATTTATGAACAGCGAGATTAAGTCATCTCTTAATAGCTTAATACTTGTTACGGGAAGATTATCTTATCCACTCTTGTCAGTAGTTTCACTGTAGCGTAATTAGCATTGAATTTTAAAGTTTGATATACTACAATAATTCGTTTGATCTCTTTACTTAATTTAACAATAATACTGTTTTATAAAAATATTTTTTAATTGATTTATTTTGGATAGAATTTTAGTAAAAACCACCGGTAAATTAACTTTGGTTTGTATGGTTGTTCACTAATCGAATTGAATGAATTAAAATAAAAAATTCATCATTGCTGATAGCTCTCAATCTCTATAAACGAACATTCGTAAAAGCCCCTACATATAGAGAGTGAATAATTAGTAAAAAAAAAATATATATTGAAAGAGGTCTAAAAAAAAAATAATAATGAATTTAATTTTATATAAAATAATATTGAAATTTATGTGGCATTCGTAATACTCGTTTTAATTGGATTTGACCACCTATCGGAATTATTCCCCTTCAATAATTGTTTGATCAAAGGAAAAGAAAAGAAAATTTAATTATATAAGAATTTTTATTAATATTATTTTATTTAT